>JAUELO010048455.1:0-10148 GCA_032357855.1 Amphibolips quercusostensackenii | reverse complement strand
CAGAAACCCTTGGTACAGGGACCCTCTATCCGCAACCCGAGGACGCGTTCGGTGGCTTTGTCATGGGCCCTTTGGTTCTATATATAAATGTACACAGTCAATGCTATATTGCATTATTTATTTAACAAAAACTATTATTAATTAATGACTCGGGTTACCAAAGGAAGCATCTATAGTGCCTAATCTATACGTGTTAAAATTTTTAAATTGATCTGTGCAACGGTGTGGCCGGTATCAAGCCTCAAGGGCACAAATTTAAATTTTATATAGTAAATTAAAAAGAAAGTTTATTTACTCAAGGCTATATCGGCCTTATAAAACACATTTTTGTTACAATATCCTTGCTTGACGCTCGATTTTTTATATGTATTTATGTAATTCTTTTAATTTGTCTAGCAACAGTTTTGGTTTAACTTATTGAAAATACTACCAACCAAGCTGAAATAAAATTACATTTAACAAAATTTTTCGTTACATGCATTTGATTCAATTACTTTAGTTTTAAATGAAGAGAGGAACTAATTTACTTAAGGTTCTATCGACTTTGAGGAACACATTCTCATCCGGACACTCGCGCTTCGCGCTTTATATTTGATTTGAAAATCATTTAAATATTGCACTCTACGCTTGGTTATCTGCACCGTATAATGAAAACAAAAAAGTTTGAGCGCGCTCACGGCACGCGATTTGTTCTTTGCGCTACGCAGTACATTGATCGCGCGCATTGCGTCGCATGTAATATGTTCTTTATATGCAAATAACTAAATTTGTATTTGACAAATTTTAGACCAAAAAAATTTAATTTCCAAAAAAATAGAAAAATTTTCAAACAAATAGTTCACTGAAATGATAAATCATCAAACAAGATGAATGATTTTCAGCAAAGTAGTTTTACTTTCTACTAAGTAGTTGAAGCTCCAACTAAAAAAGATAAATTCTAAAGTAGAATATTATAGTTACTATTTCAACCAAAAAATATTTAAATTTTAATGTAGAAACAGCTAAACTCTGCCAAAAAAGACAAATTTCCAGCAAAACAGTTCAATCTACAAAAAAATCACGCGTCCTATCAAAAAGTGCTCGCTGACAAATTTTGTAGTTCTTTTTTTCAAGTTTGGATTCTTAATTATTAAAGGAAAATAAAAAAGTTGATGTAATAATATTGTAAAATTTTCAAAACGCAATGTTTTTCTTTTCATAACATTTTTTTATATCGTGCGTTGTTCAGCTTAAAATATTCATTTTCGTTTGTTTCCTTTGATTTTGAAAATGGTATAACTCCGGTAATTTTTTTTCAATCAGAAAAAGTCATGAGCATAAAATGCTTGTCTTTTTGAGCACTACTTAAACCTGTACATAGAATTTTTGAATTTATCAAAAAAGGTCTCAAAAATTTTTTAAATGTGCTCACTTTTTGAAAATATATCCCAAATTTCTGGCTTGCGAACTTAATCTTTAATTTAAAACACTTAAATAGTATACTAAAGACCAATCCAATGTCTTAATTTTTCCGAAAGTTATGGTGCTTGAAGACAGACATACATACAGACAGACACATACGTAAAAACTTGTTTTTTGGGTTTAGGGAGCCTTAAAACGTGGACATTTCACGAAAACCGGGCGGGCTAAATTTCAGACAAATTTAATACTTTCTCTGATGAGAATGTAAAAATTGTAGTTCTTGGTCGTCAATGGGTTAGTTAGTTGAAGAAGCAGCGAGAAACTTTTTTAAAAAACCGTTAGAAAGCTTATTAAATTGCGCGATAAATGAGCTCTGATAGAGATATTCTTGACCTTTTAAAGCTCATGTAGGAGGCTATGTAACCTAGAGAAACTCACCTGTAATAATCAGTATCAAATGATAGCAAATCAAATGTATTCCGGGAAGCAATTTTTTTTTCTAGGAAGCCCAAATTTATATTTGAGGGGAAAAGTCCTTCGGGATCATAAAAACTTCCGACAAATATAAATACATTAATTAATTGCACTTTCAAATTTAGGAAAACAAAAGAAACTATGTTAACAGCGCCGCCTGGTATTACGATTAATCACTAAAATTGATTTATATAAACTTCTGGCGCCATATTCAAGATAGAAAAATTATTCAAAGAAACATAGGAGTATTAATTTTTAATAAGTTATAATGAATTATTAAAAACCATAAAAGATTAATTTTATTAATAAATATAATTTTATAAAAGAAATGAAAAAAAGAAAAAACACATTGAATGTAAAATAATGACTACAAAAATTCAAAAATAAAATGTAGCACACCCCCCATGATTTTTCGAGGGGGGTTCCTGACTCAGACTTGTTGCTCTAACATCCCCATGAGCCCACACAAACAGTAAAACTTAATTAACGAAATTCCGTAATTTTTTTATTTTTTATTTTATTTAAACAGGAGCCTGTTTTTACTAGAAGTTTCCCATGTAAAATGCATAAGGAAGAATTCCTTTTTTTGAGTCTTTGGAATAATTTTGTAGGGTTTAGGATAGCGTGACGGGAAAGTACGAAGGCTTTTAGAAAATTATACAGCAAAGAATTTTATATATCACACACATGTGTTTTACACTCCTAACACACCCCAACAAGTCCCTGAAAACTACCCTTAAAACTAAGAATGTCAATTTTCCATAAAATCGACCTTTTGAACACTGTATTTTCGTCTATATTCACTTTATTATATCAATATTGGTGTAGCGTAATATTTAATAACATTGTTTAATTAATTTTTAATTATTTAAGCAAATGGAATTCGTTTAAATATTTTTCCAATATTATTTTTTCTCAAAATTATTACTATCACTCTGATAAAATATTTATTAATATTAGTTTATTAATTTTTAATTATTTAAAGAAATAGAATTTGCCTAATTAATGCTTTTAATTATTTTTTCATTCAAAATTATTATTTTGCCTTTTGTGGAATATTTATTAACATTGTCTGAACAATTTTTAATTGTTTAAACAAATTCCATTTGTTTGAGTAATTTTTTATTGACAATTTGTATTTTTTTGATAAAAATTGTTACTGTTGGTCTATTAAATTATCTAAGAATATTGGTTAATTGATTTTTATTGATGTAAACAAATTCCATGCTGATAAACATTCCACTAAAAAAATAGTAATAATTTTTTATGAAATAAAGAATTTAAAAAATTAAATAAACAAGTTCCATTTGTTCAAAGAACTGGAAATTGATGAGCTAATGTTAATAAATATCCCACTACATCAATAGTAATAATTTTTAGGGGGAAAAACGAATTTTCAAAGAGAAATTATTTTAAAAAATCCATTTATTTAAGTAATTTAAAATGAATTAATTATTGTTGAAAAATATTCCACTACACCAATATAATCAATTTTAAGTTCAGAAAAAGACAAGAATACAGTGCTTAAAATGTCGATTTCATAAAGAATGGACATTTTTGGTCTCAAGGGTAGTTTTCAGGTACTCTGCGGGTGTGTTAGGGGTGTAAAACACATACGTCTGATGCATGAAAATTCTTTGTTGGATAATTCTCTATTAGCCTCTTTACTTTCTCGTCACAATTTCCCAAACCCTAGAAAATTATTTCAAAGACTCAAAAAAGTAATTTTTCTTCATGCATTTTGCATAGAGAAACTTGTATTCAAAACCTGCACCTGTTAAAAGTAAAAAAAAAAATTATCAGGGAATCTATTTTTTCGGATTTGAAATGAAATGGGTGGATGTAAAGCGTTGCCCTCTAAAAAGTGTTTTTGAGCAACCCAATGTTTATTGAATCATTTGATCCAAAGTAAATGAGTTTTACTGTGAGTGTGGGTTCCTGAGGATTTTCGTTTTTTCTCATGAAAATATACATTTTTTAATTAGATTTATTTGTTACGGTTTCCAATAATTCATTATAATTTATTAAAAATTATTACTCCTATGTTTTATGAATAATATTTATATCTTGAATATGGCGCCAGAAGTCCACTAAAATCGATTTTAGTAATCAATCGTGAGACTAGGTGGTGCTGTTAACATAGTTTCTGTTTACTTTTTTTCCTGAATTTAAAAATACGATATTTATTCAATTTATTTATATTTTTTGCGAGTGTTGATGAACCCGAAGAACTTTCCCCCTCAAATATGGATTTCGGCTTCCTGGAGGACAAAAATTGCCCTCCGGAAACCGTTCAATGGGCCAGCATTCGACACGAGTTTCTCTAGGTTACATTGACTCCAACATGAGCTTAGAAAAGAATATACTTCGTGAGATGTTTGAAAAAGATGCAAGAATTTTTTGAATTTGGCTCCCCTCTTATAATTCGAAGCATGGCCTAGGAAATTTGCAGAAAAAATCTCAAATTCACGCGATGCAGTCCTTAAAATTTTATCTTCGATTTCAGCTAATAAAACTTAATAAAACTTTACAATTTCTTAAGATAGACTGAGAATGTCTAAGTCTTAAATGCCAAGTTTCACTGGTCGATTACTCCTGTCGACCGCGAGAACGGCGATCGCCGAGAATTCCTCAAATTTTGTTTTGGCGCAGACACGCTTCTGCACGCGCTACCCGTAAAGAGAGCGCAATGTCTGAAATATGTCTTATATATGAATGTTATACCTAATGTGAGTCTTTTCTGGAAACTTATTAAAAGTATTGTATAAAATTTAGCATTTCTGAAGCTAAAATCTAATAAGTTTTGTTGTTTAATACTCTAATCATAATACTAGTTGGTTGTCTGTTTTAATTTCCATTTAGTATGAAATCTAAGTATCTCATTCTTGTATTCAGTAGTTAAAATGTGAATATTTTTTCATAAGAACAAGCATAACGTAAAATAAGGTATGTGCAAACATCAAGGTGGAAACGTTATCTATAGTGTACATACATTATATACATATAGTAGACAAGACAATAATGTGTTTCATTTGTTTTATAAATTCGTGTGTATAAAAAATGATAAATATCAGTGTTTTGCCTGCTATATATCAAATATATATAACTTTTTTCCTAGCGCATCGTTTAATACGTCAAAAATCAATTCTACTGTTATATTTTTCGTTGAATGAAAGGCACTAGCTTTATTGAATATACATTGCTCTTTAATTCCACTTTTTGTAATGTCTTCTTCTTGTACATATTTTTCGTAATTACATTTAGTTGCCAATTGTTAATCGTCTTCCACGCACATTTGAAAGTAACTGTCAAAAGCAGCTGTACATATTTTTTTAAAGTAGATTATTCTAGAGGATTTAACAAACCGAAATATTTTATTTCAACCAAAATTTTCTTCTAAAATCAATATTAATTCAAAAACATATTTCGTAAGGCCCATAACACTTAGTGAAATCACTTTAGTGTTCAAAAAATGTTGTTCCTCAATTAATTTTTGGAAAGCATTCTTATTGTTACTGTTTTGTTTATCCGATGAATGTAAGAAGTTAAAAACAGAAAAATGTGTAACCAGGAAGCTATGTATAACGGAAGACGATAAATCAATGTGTAAATAACTAAAAATTGGTTAGTCCCAGCATAACTTTCCAATGGATTTTCGCCTTCTAAACCGCCGAAAAAGTTGTATAAAAGAAAAACAATATCGTTCTTAAATTTTGTTTACATCAAGTTTTCGATACATCAGCTTAAAGTATATCTTTTATAATATGAGATTTTCAACTCAACCTTTTTATGTACGTTATTATTTGATCAAATAACACAGGTATTTCCAAAAAAAACTTTTAGGCTTTTGCGTAGCGAAATACATAAGCCGTACACAGTCGATTGTACAACTACCGTTCTTTCACTAACCATTTTTTCCGCAAAGCTTATTACAACTATAAATTATTAAGAATTGATAGGACACCTTATTTCAAAAGCTGAAATTCGATTTGATTTCATTTCTAAACTTTTAAGAACAGTACTATATTTATTGAAAGATGGGTCAATTTCTTTTAATGTAGAATCAGACATTTTTCAACTTTTTGATCTGATTAAAATGTCATTTTTTAGCGGTCCTACAAAAAATTTGCCTGCAAAATCATAAGATGGAGCTTAAATCATCGACAAGTGTTTTTAAAGGTTAATTTGAGTTATCAACAAGTCATCAGAGAAACTAAATATATTTTTAAATACTGTATAACGTATTATGCTTAACATCTCTTCACAATTATATTTTTCCACATCTATTTTAAATGAGACTAGACAAACCAGGCATTTATAACAACTTCCTACGGCATTTATTGCACCAAAAAAATAGTATATTGTGCTACGAGTGGAGAAAGTGGTCGATTGTAAATGAGCATTCGTTTGACGCGCGAGCGAAGCGAGCGTGGTAAGAATGCGAGTTCACAATCGACCATTCTCCACGCGTTGCACATACTATTTTGTCCAAACACCACGTCGAAAATTAGCACATTTTTGCAAGTTGAAAATAGTGGAGAAGACGATCGATTTCAAGATTGATGACGTGAGCGTTGAGAAAAGTAGGCAAAAACCCACTAGTGGGGAAAAGTGATGACGTGAGCATTGAGAAAAGTACTTTTCGCAACGGTCACGTCATTAATCGAGAAATCGATCGTTTTCGCCACTATTTTCAGTTAAAAAAAGTGGTACTTTCGACGTGGGTGTTGGACAAAATAAATTGTTTCTATAAACTTCAATGGTGACATCTCAAAAAATATATAACGTTTATTAAATGACTACAATATCAAAACTGTTTTCCGTGTTGACTCTAAACTTAACAAATATATCACACATGGTAAAGACCATTTAGAAATCCTAGAATAATTTAAAGTAGTTTATAGGCTGAGATGTCATTATGGTCAAACGTATGTTGGACAAACCAAACGGCATATAAGATTTCGAATGAAGGAACATCGTGACGATATAAACCTTAACCCAAAATACCTTATAGTTAATAGCAAACACTTCATTGAATACCACAATGATGACATGACCGTTATCGATTGGGACAACATTGAAATTTTACATCAAGAACTTATCTACTATAAACGATGTCTTCCAGAAATTGTATATATCAAAGAAAAAGGTGACAAAAGTCTAAACAAGATTGCTGACCTCGAACATCCTAAACAAAAATGTTTAAACATGAATTGCGACTAGGATTCTCTTTGTATGTAATTCGACGGATAAGTTTTTTTGTTATTTGATAATCAGACTTCTCCTAATATGCTCAATAACTACTATATGAGATCTACTTTTTAATGATTCTTATGTTCCATCTAGTATGCCTAATGAGGGTAACGGTCGGTTACTAAAACGTTGCAAGCAAACAATTTTTTATTGAATAAAAAACTGGACGTATCGCTTGAGAATTATAAAAATATAATTATTTTTACTAATCCTCAAATTTTTTTACAATTCACTATATTTAAAAATCAGATTCTTTTTATATGCTCGCAACACATTTCAAACCAAAATCCGCCAGTCGAATATCAATGATTACTTCAAGGATATAGGTTTTGTCGCAAGGTTTAGACCGTGTGATCTCGTCCTGAAGCAGGTGTGAGGAATAGTCGTGGATTGTCCATTTTTAAATATAAATTCTAGATTTTTTTTTCTCATAGAAAATCGCAGTTACAGCTTAGCCGCTATTTTTACATTATGCGTGACAGACGTCAAAGAAAAAAAAATTATTACCAAAAAAATTGCTCTTAAAAAATTGAATGCAAATTTCAAAATTAACAAACAATAGTGTTCAGAACAATATATGGTTTCTTACATTTAAAATATAACTTGAAGTGTGTGCAAAAATGTAAATCATTCCAAAATTGTATTTTTGTAAATTTTCACACAGAAATAACTCCTATACTGTTGTTTATATGTGATAAGATAACAATAAGCATACTTTACTTTTATTTGTCAGGGAACCTCCCAAGTTGCATAAAATGGTTTCCCTGTGACACACATTATGTATGTAGAAAGCACATATAAACCAATCAGTAACTCGAAGAATTTCAGTCAAGAGAAAAAATGCATCTTTCAAAGATTTTCATACTTGCCATCATATGCTTAATAATTTTAGTGACGTCAATTAATACGCAGAATTATCGTTGCATCCTTAATGGTCATCGATGTGAAGTAAAAGGCATTCCATGCTGTGACAGAAATCAAATCTGCCATGTAGCTTTCATTGGTTTTATTTGCGCAAATAAAGTATAACGGCAAGTACTTTAATTGAATAATTATTAATATTTTGAATTATTTTCATTATTATATAAAGTATGACTATATATATATATTATATGTATTGCAAGCAACTTTTTTATAACAATTTGAATTTCAATATTTGTAAATAATTCTAATATTTTGGGTTGTTGAAAATCTTATTGCTATAAACACTCTTAAAAATTGCTGTCTTCATTTCATAAAACATGGTCGAAAGGTTTTTTTATCTTAAATTTTTAAATACATTTTGTTTGGGAATTCCGAAACTTGTCATGATAAAATTTTTCGTCACGAGTAGAGGAAGTTTTATGCTGTTACATGTAACAAAAGATTTTGTAACTTTTTTTGTAAGATAAGTCAAATTCACAAAACTTTCGTCAGAATTTCATAACTTTATGAAAGATTTCGGAAAATTCAGTTAAAACTTTCATACATTTCAAATACAGTAACTTGAAAGTACAAGAAATTTCATACGATTTTCCGGTATAACTTTGCAAATTTCAGAATCGTTCTAAAAGTCCTAAGATATTTTTATCATAAATTTTTCTCTATGATTATAGAGCTAGAGTTTAATCAATGATAGAGGAATCTTTAATCGAGATAATGAACAAAATTCGAAAAAAAAGTTGAATGTTCAGATTTATTTAAAATATAATTGGTATGAATATATTAAAATATTCATTTATACATTGAAGATGTAGATTTGCAGATTTTCAGAAATGAAATAAAATAAATTGGAAACTTCTGTGGTATAATATTGTTTAATTCAAATGCACATACATACCAATTATTTGCAATAAACAAAATAATATTCAAATCGGTAAACCTTTCTTCTTCTTTTTATATCTGTTGTTGAACAATTTTTTTAAATAAGAAAAATGTGTAAATTTGGTTTTTCAAACCCCTATGCTGGAAAGTTTTCGTTCAGTCCGATTTCCCTTGGGCTTTGCTCTGATTGAAGCTCTTAGCATGTAGAATTGCGATAAGGAATTAAATTTACTATGTTATGTTTTTGCTTTTTTATATTATTATTTGAATAATAAAAAATTAAAAATTGATAAATTTAGTTTGCCAGACTGCTATATGGTGGAAGCTTTTGGTTTAGTCTGATTTTCTACGAGGATGGTTTAAAATGAAGCTTTTGGCACGTAGGCTTGCAGTAAAAAAATTACATTTTCTATTTTACATTATTTTTCTTTTGTATCCGCAATTTAAAACTAAAGAGAATGAAGAAATTTGGGAATTTGGCTTTTTAGACCCCTATGATGTAAGAATGTTTCGATTTAATTTAAAAATTCAACTAAAAAATGAAAAATTGATTCGTTATTTTATATGGGTGAAAATTATCTTATTCGTCCTCACATTCAAAGCAAAATAACAAAACAACAAGTTTTCGAAATGTGTAAAAATGTAGAAAGCAATTGATCATACAGAATTTATTATTTATTTCCGTAAAAATACGTTAAATACGTTTTGTAAAAATACGCGTAAAAATACGCGTTGTTTCCTCATTTTCTTGATGATAACAATTTTTATTGTTTCTTCATTTTCTTGTTAGGAACAATTTTTTCCTCATTTTTAAGTCTGTTTTTAGATTCTACAAACATTTAACACATCCAACTTAATTTTTGCATGTTTCTTAAGTGCGTTTCAATTTTTCATATACTGCGTTTCAGTTTTGAGGATTAACGCGTCATTCATAAAGTTGTTCGCAATAGAAAATACTACATTTTTTATTTAATATATGACACTTTGGTACTATTAGGTAACAATAATAATATAAAACTTTAATACGATTATTTATAAATTTATTATATCTCTTCAAAAATTTAATAGCTGCTGTACGAAAATTGTTATCAATGACGCGTTAATCCCCAAACTGAAAAGCAGTTATGAAACTTTAAAAATTTGGGTCTCTCAGTATTCGTTTCCTCAAAATGATTTCGTCAGTTGAAAAACAAGAATGTACCCATCTAAACGGAAAA
>JAUELO010048382.1:0-10152 GCA_032357855.1 Amphibolips quercusostensackenii | reverse complement strand
GTAAAACAGGATGACCTTTAAAAAGTATTCCGGCAATACAAATTTCAGTTCTAAGCCCTACTTTCCCGACAAAGATGTAATTTCAACACCTTAACTACTAGTTTTAATCAGTGAAACAGTAAGACATTTGAAATATTATACGCGCATTTTAAATTTCAGTTCGTAACCATGTTTCCCCGAGGAAGATGTAATTTCAGCACCAGAACTACCAGGTTTAATCAATAAAAAAGTAAGACCTTTGAAAACCTCTCCGGGTATCTGCAATTTCAGTTCATGAACCTACTTCCTCGTGGAAGATGTGATTTCAATAACTGGACTACAAGATTTAATCAGTAAAACAATAAGAACTTTGAAAAACCATGCAGGCACCTTACATTTCAGTTCTTAATCCTACTTTCCAGAGGAAGATGTGATTTTCACACCTGGAATACCAGGTTTAATCATTTAAGAGTAAGACCTTAAAAAAACCCATCCAGGTATCTGAAATTTCAGTTCCTAAACTTACTTCCCCGGGAAAGATGTGATTTCAACACCTGGACTAACAAGTTTAATCAGTGAAACCGTAAGACCTTTAAAAATAAATTCTGGCAACACAAAATTTCAGTTCTTAGCCTTACTTCCCCGAGGAAGATGTAATTTCAACATCTGGACTGCCAGCTTTAATCATTAAAACATTAAGACCTTTAAAAGCCCATCTAGGTATCTGCAATTTCAGTTGATAAACTTACTTTTCCGAGAAAGATGTGATTACAACACCTAAACTACTAGGTTTGATCAGCAAAATAGGATGACCTTTGAAAAAGAATTCCGGCAACGCAAATTTCAGTTCTTAACCTTACTTCCCTGAGCAAGATGTGATTTCCACGCCTGGACTACAAGGTTTAATCATCAAAGAGTAAGACCTTTAAAAGCCCATCCCGTTATCTGCAATTTCAGTGCATAAACCTACTCCTCTCTGAAAGATGTAACTTCAAAACCTGGACTATCAGGTTTAATCCGTGAAACAGTAAGACCTTTAAAAAACCATCCGGGCATTTCAAATTTTAGTTCTGAATATTACTTTCGCGAGGAACATGTAATTTCTGGGCCTGGACTACCAGGTTTAATCAGTTAAACAATAAGACCATTAAAAAAATATCCAGGCATCTCGAATTTCAGTTCTTAACGCTACTCTCACGAGGAAGATGTGATTTAAGTGCCTGAACTACCAGGTTTAGTTAATGAAACCTTCAGACCTTTGAAAAACTATCCGGGCATCTCATATTTTAGTTCTTAAACCTACTTCCCCGAAAAAGATGTGATTTCAACACCTGGACTACACGCTTTAATCATTAAAACAGTAAGAACTTTAAAATACTATCCAGGGATCTTAAATTTTTGTTCTTAACCATACTTCCCCAAGAAAGATGTGATTTCAACACCTCGACTACGAGGTTTAATCATTAAAGAGTAAGACCTTTCAAAACCTATCCCGTTATCTGCAATTTCAGTGCATAAACCTACTTCCCTCTGGAAGATGTAACTTTAAAACCTGGACTATCAGGTTTAATCAGTATACAGTAAGACCATTGAAAAACCATCCAGGCATCTCGAATTTCAGTTTTTAACCCTACTCATACGAGGAAGATGTGATTTAAGTGCCTGGACTACGAGGTTTAATTGGTGAAACCGTCAGACCTTTGAAAAACTATCCGGGAATCTCATATTTTAGTTCTTAAACCTACTTCCCCAAAGAAGATGTGATTTCAACACCTGGACTACTAGTTTTGATCAGTAAAACAGGATGAACTTTGAAAAAGTATTCCGTCAACACAAATTTCAGTTCTTTGCCCTACTTTCTCGAGGAAGATTTTATTTCAACACCTGTACTACCAGCTTTAATCAGGAAAACAGTAAGAACTTTGAAAAACCATCCAGGAATCTTAAATTTCAGTTCTTCACCCTACTTCCCCGAGGAAGATGTGATTTCAACACCTGAACTACGAAGTTTAATCATCAAAGAGTAAGACCTTTGAAAACTGATCTGGATATCTGCAATCTCAGTGCATAAACCTACTTCCCTGTGGAAGATGTAACTTCAAGACCGGGACAATCAGGTTTAATGAATGAAACAGTAAGAGCTTTGGAAAACTGTCCGGGCATCTCAAATTATAGTTCTTAATCCTACTTCCGCGAGAAAGATGTGCTTTCCACACCTGGACTGCGAAGTTTAATCATTAAAGAGTAAGACCTTTGAAAACCCATGCGGTTATCTGCAATTTCAGCGCATAAACCTACTTCCCTGTGGAAGATGTAACTTAAAAACCTGGACTATCAGGTTTAATCAGTAAAACCTTTAATCAGTTACCTTTAAAAAACCATCCCAGCATCTCCAAATTTCAGTTCTTAACCCTACTTCCGCGAGAAACATGTGATTTCAATGCCTACACTACCAGGTTTAATTAGTAAAACAGTAAGACAATTGAAAAACAATTCAGGCATCTGCAATTTCAGTTTTTAACACTACTACCACAAGGAAGATCTGATTTAAGTGCCTCAACCACCAGGTTCAATGAGTGAAACAGTATGACCTTTGAAAAACCATACGGGCATCTCATATTTCAGTTCTTTAACCTACTTCCCAGAAGAAGATGTGTTTTCAACACCTAGACTACCAGGTTTAATCAGTACAACAGGATGACTTTTCAAAAAATATCTGGGCATCACATATTTCAGTTCTAAAACTTACTTCCCCGATGAAGGTGTGATTTCAACACCTGAACTAGCAGGTTTAATTAGTAAAACAGGATGACTTTTGAAAAACCATCCGGGCATCTCATATTTCAGTTCTTAAACCTACTTACCCGAGGAAGATGTGATTTTATCACCTGGACTACCAGGATTGATTAGTAAAACAGGAAGACCATTGAAAAACTATTCAGGCATCTCAAATTTCAGTTTTTAACCCTACTTCCACGAGGAAGATGTGATTTCAGTGCCTCGACCACCAGGTTTAATTAGTGAAACAGTATGACCTTTGAAAAACCATCCATGCATCTCATATTTCAGTTCTTAATCCTACTTCCACGAGGAAGATGTGATTTCAACACCTGGACTACCAGGTTTAATCATTAAAACAGGTTGACTTTTGAAAAACCATCTGGGCATCTCATATTTCAGTTCTTCGAGCTACTTCGCCGAGGAAGATGTGATTTCAACACCTGGACTACCAGGTTTAATCAGTAAAACAGGATAACTTTTGAAAAACTATTCAGGCAACAAATATTTCAGTTCTGAGCCCTACTTCCTCGAGAAAGATGTAATTGCAACAACTTGACTACCAGGTTTAATCAGTAAAAAAGTAAGACCTTTGAAAAACTATCTGGGTATCTGCAATTTTAGTTCATGAACCTACTTCTCCGTGGAAGATGTGACTTAAACACCTGGACTACCAGCTTTAATCACTAAAACAGTAAGAACTTTGAAAAATTATACGCGCATTTCAAATTTCAGTTCGTAACTATTTTTCCCAGAGAAAGATGTAATTTCAATACCAGGACTACCTGGTTTCATCAGTAAAACAGTAAGAACTTTGAGAAACCATCTAGGCATCTCAAATTTCAGTTCGTAACCCTACTTTTCCGAGGAAGTAATTTCAACACTTTGATTGCCAGTTTTATTTATTAATACAGTAAGACTTTTGAGAACTCATCAGGATATCTGCAATTTTATTTCGTAAACATACTTCCCCGTACAAGATGTGACGTCAAGATTTGGGCTACCAAATTTAATCAGTGAAACAGTAGGACCTTTGAAAAATAATCCGGGCATCTCAAGTTTTCGTTCATAAACTAACTTCTCCGAGAAAGATGTGATTTTAACACCTGGACTACCAGGTTTAATCACTAAAACAGTAAGATCTTTAAAAAATTATCCGGGCATCTCATGTTTTAGTTCCTAAACCTACTTTCCAAAGAAAAATGTGATTTGAACACCTGGACTGACAGGCTTAATCAGTAAAACAGTAAGACCTTTGAAAAACAATTCGGACACCTAAATTTCAGATCTTAACCCTATTTCCTCAAGGAAGATGTGATTTGAACACTTAGACTACCAGGTTCAATCAGTTAAATAGTAAGACATTTAAAAAATCATACGGGCATTTCAAGTTTCAGTTCATGAACTTAATTCCTCGAGAAATGTGTAATTTTAACACCTGGACTACTAAGTTTAATAATAAAAACAGTGAGACCTATAAAATTCCATACAGTTATCTGCAATTTCAGTTCATAAAGCTACTTGCCCGTGGAAGATGTGATTTCAAAACCTGGGGCACAAGGATTTATCAGTGAGACAGTAACACTTTTGGAAAATCATAAAGGCATCGTATATTTCAGTTCTGACCTTTATTTCCGCGACGAAGATATGATTTCAATGCCTAATCTACCAGCTGTAAGTAGTAAAACAGTTAGACCTTTAAAAAATCATTCGAGCATCTCATATTTCATTTCTTAACCCTAATTCCTCGAGAAAGATCTAATTTCAACAACTGGACTACCAGGTTTAATCAGTAAAACAGTAAGACCTCTGGAAAATCATCCAGGCATCTCAAGTTTCAGTTCTTAACCCTACTTCCCAAAGAAAAATGTGATTTTAACACTTGGACTACCAGGTTTAATCAGTAAAACGGTAAGATCTTTGGAAAACAATCCGGATATCTCAAGTTTTCGTTATAACCCTACTTTCCTGAGAAAAATTTGATTTAAACACCTAGAATACCAGGTTTTATTAGTAAAACAGTAAGACCCTTAAAAAAGCATCCAGGCATCTCAAGCTTTAGTTCTTAACCCTAGTTCCCAAAGAAAAATGTGATTTCAACACCTAAACTACCAGGTTTAATTATTGAAAAAGAAAGACCTTTGAAGAACAGTCCGTACATGTCCAGTTTCAGTTGTTAACCCTGCTTTTCCAAAAAAATGTGATTTCAACGCCTGGACTACCAGGTTTAAGCAGTAAAACAGTAAGACCTTTGAAAAACTGTCCGGGCATCTCATATTTCAGTTCTTAAATCTACCTCCCCAAGGAAAATGCGATTTCAACACCGGGACTTCCAGGTTCAATCAGTAAAACAGTAAAACATTCGCAAAATCATCCGAGCATCTCAAGTTTGAGCAAAAGGGATGCAAAAGGGATGCAAAAGGGATGCAAAATAGGATGACCTTTAAAAAGAATTCCGGCAACGCAAATTTCAGTTCTTAACCTTACTTCCCCGAGCAGGATGTGATTTCAACACCAAGGCTACCAGGTTTAATCAGTAAAAAAGTAAGATATTTAAAAACCTATCCGGGTATCTGCAATTTTAGTTCATAAACCTACTTCCCCGTGGAGGATGTGATTTTAACACCTGGACTTCCAGGTTTAATCATTTAAGAGTGAGACCTTAAAAAAACTTATCCAGGTATCTAAAATTTTAGTTCCTAAACTTACTTCCCCGAGGAAGATGTGATTTCAACACCTGGACTAACAAGTACAATTAGGGAAACAGTAAGACCTTTAAAAAACACTTCTGGCAACACAAATTTCAGTTCTTAGCCTTACTTCCCCGAGGAAGATGTAATTTCAACACCTGGACTACCAGCTTTAATCATTAAAACAGTAAGACGTTTAAAAACCCATCCAGGTATCTGAAATTTCAGTTCCTAAACTTACTTCCCCGAGGAAGATGTGATTTCCACAACTGGACTAACAAGTTCAATCAGTGAAACAGTAAGACCTTTAAAAAGAAATTCTGGCAACACAAATTTCAGTTCTTAGCCTTACTTCCCCGAGGAAGATGTAATTTCAACATCTGGACTACCAGCTTTAATCATTAAAACATTAAGACCTTTAAAAACCCATCCAGGTATGTGCAATTTCAGTTGATAAACTTACTTTTCCGAGAAACATGTGATTTCAACACCTCAACTACTAGGTTTGATCAGCAATATAGGATGACCTTTGAAAAAGTATTTCGGCAACACAAATTTCAGTTCTTAACCTTACTTCCCCGAGCAAGATGTAATTTCAACACCAGGGCTACCAGGTTCAATAAGTGAAACAGAAAGACCTTTTAAAAATTATACACGCATTTCAAATTTCAGTTCGTAACCATGTCTTTCCAAAGAAGATGTGATTTCAGCACCGGGACTACCAGGTTCAATCAGTATAAAAGTAAGCCTTTTAAAAACCTCTCCAGGTATCTGCAATTTCAGTTCATGAACCTACTTCCCCGTGGAAGATGTGATTTCAACACCTGAACTACCAGTTTTAATCAGTACAACAGTAAGAACTTTGAAAAACTATCCAGGCATCTTCAATTTCAGTTCTTGACCCTACTTCCCCGAGGAACATGTAATTTCAACATCTGTACTTCGAGGTTAAATCATTAAAGAGTAACACCGTTAGAAACCGATCCGGTTATTTGCAATTTCACTGCATAAACCTACTTCCCTGTGGAAGATGTAACTTCAACACGTGAAATATCAGGTTTAATCAACGAAACAGCAAGACCTTTGGAAAACCATCCGGGCATCTCAAATTATAGTTCTGAATTCTAGTTCCCGCAGAAGATGTGATTTCCACGCCTGGACTACGAGGTTTGAACATCTAAGAGTAAGACCTTTGAAAACCCATCTCGTTATCTGCAATTTCAGTGCATAAACCTACTCCCCTCTGAAAAATGTAAGTTCAAAACCTGGACTATCAGGTTTAATCAGTGAAACAGTAAGACCTTTGAAAAACCATCCGGGCATTTCAAATTTTAGTTCTGAATACTACTTCCGCGAGGAACATGTAATTTCAATGCCTGGACTGCCAGGTTTAATCAGTTAAACAGTAAGACCATTAAAAAAATATGCAGGCATCTCGAATTTCAGTTTTTAACCCTAATCTCACAAGAAAGATGTGATTTAAGTGCCTGGACTACCAGGTTTAGTTAGTGAAACCTTCAGACCTTTGAAAAACTATCCGGGCATCTCATATTTTAGTTCTTAAACCTACTTCCCCGAGAAAGATGTGATTTCAACACCTGGACTACTCGGTTTGATCAGTAAAACGGGATGACCTTTGAAAAAGTATTCCGGCAACACAAATTTCAGTTACTAACCCAACTTATGTGATCTTAACACCTGGACTACCAGGCTTAATCATTAAAGAGTAAGAACTTTGCAAACCCACCCAGGTATATAAAACTTCAGTTCAGAAACTTACCTCCCCGAGAAAGATATGATTTCAACACCTGGACTAACAAGTTTAATCAGTGAAACAGTAAGACCTTTAAAAAACTATTCTGGCAACACAAATTTCAGTTCTTAGCCTTACTTCCCCGAGGAAGATGTAATTTCAACATCTGGACTACAAGCTTAAATCATTAAAACAGTAAGAAGTTTAAAATACTATCCAGGCATCTTAAATTTCAGTTCTTAACCATACTTCCTCAAGGAAGATGTGACTTCAACACCTGGACTACGAGGTTTCATCATTAAAGAGTAAGACCTTTGAAAACCTATCCCGTTATCTGCAATTTTAGTGCATTAACCTGCTTCCCTCTGGAAGATGTAACTTTAAAACCTGGACTATCAGGTTTAATCAGTAAACAGTAAGACCATTGAAAAACTATCCAGGCATCTCGAATTTCAGTTTTTACCCCTACTTCCCCGAGGAAGATGTGATTTCAACACCTGGACTACAAGGTTCAATCAGTAAAACAGTAAGACATTTGAAAAATTTTTCGGGCATCTTAAGTTTCAGTTCAAAAACTGACTTCCCCGAGAAACATGTAATTTCAACACTTGGACTACCAGGTTTAATTAGTAAAAAAGTAAGAGCTTTAAAAACCTATTCGGGTATCTGCAATTTTAGTTTATGAGACTACTTCCCCGAGGAAGATGTGATTTCAACACCTGGACTACCAGCTTTAATGAGTAAAACAGTAAGAACTTTGAAAAACCGTCCAGGCATCTTCAATTTCAGTTCTTCACCCTACTTCCTCAAGGAAGATGTGAGTTTAACCCCCGGACTACGAGGTTAAATCATTAAAGAGTAACACCGTTGGAAACCGATCCGCTTATCTGCAATTCCAGTGCATAAACCTACTTCACTGTGGAAGATATAACTTCAAAACCTCGACTATCAGGTTTAATCAGTAAAACAGTAAGACCATGGAAAAACTATCCAAGCATCTTGAACTTCAGTTTTTAACCCTACTCCCACGAGGAAGATGTGATTTAAGTGCCTGGACTTCCAGGTTTAATTGGTGAAACCGTCAGACCTTTGAAAAATTATTCCGGCAACACAAATTTCAGTTCTTAGCCCTACTTTCCCGATGAAGATGTAATTTCAACACGTGGACGACCAGGTTTTATAAGTGAAACAGTAAGACCTTTGAAAAATTATACGCGCAATTTAAATTTCAGTTCGTAACCATAATTCCCCGAGGAAGATGTAATTTCAGCACCAGGACTACCAGGTTTATTCAGTAAAAAAGTAAGACCTTTGAAAACCTCTCCGGGTATCTGCAATTTCAGTTCATGAACCTACTTCCCCGTGGAAAATGTGATTTCAACACCTGGATTTCCAGCTTTAATCATTAAAACAGTAAGAACTTTGAAAAATCATTCGGGCATCACAAATTTCATTTCTAAACCCTACTTTCCCGCGGAAGATATAATTTCAACACTTTTACTACTAGGTTTAATCACTAAAACACCAAGAGCTATAAAAACCCATGCGGTTGTCTGCAACTTCAGTTCATAAACCTACTTCCCCGTGGTAGATGTGATTTTAACACCTTTATTACCAGGCACAATCAGTGAAACGGTAAGACTTTTGAAAATCCATCTGGGCATCTCAAATTTTAGTTCTTATCCCTACTTTTGAGCGGAAGATTTGATCTGAAAGTCTAGAACAGCAGGTTCAATCAGTAAAACAGTAAGACCTTTGAAAAATCATCCGGTCATTTCAAGTTTTAGTTGTTAACCCTACCTGCCCAGAAAAATGTGATTTCAACACCTGGACTAACAGGTTTCACCGGTGAGACATAAAGACATTTGAAAAAACATCCGGACATCTCAAGTTTCAGTTCTTAACTCTGATTCCCCAAGAAAGATGTAATTTCAACACCTGGACTGCCAGGCTTAATCAGTAAAACAGTAGGACCTTCGGAAAATCAGCCAGGCATCTCAAGTTTCAGTTCCTAACACCACTTTTTAAACAAGAATGTGATTTCAACACCTGGACTGCCAGGTTTTATCAGTAAAACAGTAAGAGCTTTGCAAAATTATCCAGGCATCTCAAGTTAAAGTTCTTAACACTATTTCCCCAAAAAAAATTTGATTTCAACTCCTGAAATACAAGGCCTAATCAGTAAAACAGTAGGACCTTTGGGAAACCATTCAGGTATCTGCGATTTTGTTTCATAAACCTACTTTCCCGGAAAACATGTAATTTTAACACCTCGACTGCCAGGCTTAATCGGTGAAACAGTAAGACCTTTGAAAAATCATTCAGGCATCTCAAGTTTCAGTTCTTAACACTATTTGCCCAAGAAAAATTTGATTTCAACACCTGAAATGCCAAGTCTAATCAGCAAAACAGTAAGACCTTTGAAGAGCTATCCGAAGATCTCCAGTTTTAGTGCTTGACCCTACTTCACCGAGGAAGATTTAATTTCTACACCTGCACTAACAACTCTAATCAATAAAAGAGTAAGACCTTTGGAAAAACATTAAGGCATCTCCGGTTTTAGTTTTTAACCCTACTTTTTTTATTTTTCTAACACCTAGACTACCAGGTTTAATCAGTAAAACATTAAGGCCTTTGAAAAACAATCCAGGCATCTCAAGTTTCAGTTGTTAATTCTACTTGCCTCAAAAAAATGTGATTTCAACACTTGGACTACAAGGTTTTATCAGTAAAATAGTAAGACATTTGAAAAATCATCCGGGCATTTCAAGTTTCAGTTCATGAACTTAATTCCCTGAGAAATGTGTAATTTCAACACCTGGACTACCAAGTTTGATAATAAAAACAGTAAGACCTATGTAAACCTATACAGTTATCTGCAATTTCAGTTCATAAACCTACTTGCCCGTGGAAGATGTGATTTCAAAACCTGGGGCACAAGGATTTATCAGT
>JAUELO010048375.1:0-10152 GCA_032357855.1 Amphibolips quercusostensackenii | reverse complement strand
AATTAAAGGGTAAAACCGACGATGGATCAAAAGAAAAAAGGCGCTTGCATGAACTAAACAAGAAGATTGGCTAGGCAAGAACAGTTTTCATTGTGTGATTGACCACACAACATCTGGTAGGCTATTTAAGAAAAGGTTCCGAAATTTCGTCCAGAAACTAAGGATTTACTACCACATGCTGTATAACTCAAAGTTGCTAACAATCAGGCAGCACATTGTTGACCAAATCCGAGGGTTACCTCATGCAAGGAGGTTAATACAGAAGAGGTAAGGGTGAACCAGGAAGAATCAACAGTTTCTTACTGACTCACCGCACTTTTTTAGCAATATCCCTTTTTCTATGAAAAATCTGCCCAAGCTCAAAGAGAGCAAGGTTTCCTAAAAAGAAACTTGCAAAGTTCCAAATATTTTGAAGAAATTTATTAAGGATATTATTAGCTGAGCCTCATTCCGCAGTGGTTGGTGTTAGACGCACTGTACTCCTACCAAAAAAAGGCGGCTTGTCTAACCCAAGCAACTAGAGGCTATTAACTTGTTTAAACAAGCTGTACAAACTTTTAACAGCTTTTCTAAATGACAGAATTCTTCAGGCAATCAAACTTTAGCAAGGAAATTTCGCGGATAATGTGGCTAAACAAAAGTTGTAGCAGATTGCCAGGAAATCTTCTCAATGAACAGGATCCTCGGAAAAGACGCTGCTTCCTATAATAGCAGTCTGTCGATGGTTTGAATTGACTACAATAAAGCTTTGGATTCAACCTTACATAGACTAATAATCTCTCTGTTGAAAACCCTTAAGGTTTATCCAGACATAGTTTGATGCATAAGAAGTGAATGCTACTCTAAAAAATTAGATTTACTATCTCATCTTAATAACATCATCTAGCAACTAGAAAAGTTACCCTCCAGAGGGGCTGATGATAATTTTAAGCATAGTCTGTGAATTTCGCGAAAGATGGCCCTACAGCAATTAACTTTGCTGAATATAAAAGATTATTTACTAGACGAGTTCGTAAAACGTCTTTAACTTAACAGAAATAGTGCCAAGGCATTATTATCAAGCTTGTAAATGATTTGCGTCAGCTTTATCTACACAAAGTATCAAGAAGTTATTGCGTCTGATAGAAAAAAAAATGGCAAATAGGAAGGCTAAAAAACGGAATAAGCAAATATTTAAAATTTTATTAAAATAATGAAAAGGTTTTCTCGTAAGATTTGTTAATAGATTTAAATTCACTTCCGGTGACAAGGAACATGACAAAATTTAATCAAGTACAACACCACACATCTGACGGAAGTCACTAAAGAATTAGTCAATATTTGCAGTTGTCGACTCTTAACCTAGCAGCTCTCTTACTATCACATAAGGGGAATTCTAAAATATTATTTTTTTATTTGAAGACCCGATTGATAATGCAATAAGTAAAATTTTCAAAAATTTATGTTCACAGAAAATATTTGGTAATAATTATTTAAACAACATGTTAAATGGATTTGTGATATTTGAAACAGGCCTTTCTGCTTCTTTTCCAACCTTTTGCCTCATATTTGACCTTAAAATCTACAGCAAAATATTCTTGATAACTATTTCAAAAAAATGTGATATATCGTAATAAATTTCAAATTTTAGTTAATCATAGTTTATGTTGGCAACTGTTATTTTCACCTTGAAAAGAATTTTTGAAAACTTGAATATTTTCTCAGGGAGAAAGAAAGGAACCAAAGAATACGAATTTTCAACAAGTTATTTAAATCCTTATTTCAAACAGACCAATTTTTAAATTAAAGAGGGAAATTTTTAACAAAAGATTGAAATTTTTAACTGAAAATGATTAATTATCAACTAAATAGTGAATAGTTGGATCTTCAGTTTAAAATAACTAATTTTTAACAAAAGAAACTAATTTTCAACAATATGGTTAAATTTTCTGCAAAGCAGATCCAAAATGCTGAGTTTTCTAGACAAAAAGACAAATTTTTAACAAAAAAGATTGAACTTAAAATCCAAAAATATCGATTTTCTATAAAAAAAAACTAAATTTTTAACTCAAGAAAGACGAGTTTTCAACAAAAAAAGTTAATTTTTCAATTAAAAAAAAATTAATTCGGTAGCAAAAATAGAATACCTATATTCGTATTAAAAAGAAAACCTAATACTCAACGGAAAAAAAATTTTCACAAAATTGTTGAACTTGTGAGCAAAAAAAAAAGTAATTTTAATTAAATGGATGAATTTTCACCACACAAATTAATTTTGAAAAAAATGCTTGAATTATTAACCCATAAGATGAATTTTCCACCAAAAAAAGATGATTTTTGAACAAAATAAATGATTTCTTAATAAAATAGATGAATTAAAAAAAAAGTGAACTTTTCAACTGAACAGATACACTTTTAACCAAAAGATGAAATATCTATCAAATTGATACATTTTTTACAAAAAAGTGGATTTTTACATTTTTTGTAAAAATATTGATTCTTAATAACAAAGTAATTAAAAAAAAAACATAATTTTAAACTAAAAAGATCAATTTTCTACAAAGAAAAGGGCAGATAGTATTTTAGACAATGTTTCAATTGTTTAGATTATTAATTTCAAAATTCGATTTTTGAGGACGTTTTTTGTGATTTTTTTTAATGCTATGCACATTTTAAAGCGAAATTCGTTATCCTAAAATATATTTTCTCAATTATTGTTATTTTTAATTCACACAAAAATTATCTAAAATAATACAAACCTAAGAAAAAAATTCTTTGATAAAAACATTTATTTATTGTATTTTTAATCAATAAATAATATTTAATAAAAGTACATTTTTTAGGGACGACTGAAAATTCCTGAAAAAAAAATTCACGCCAATGTGAAGAAAATTGCCAAATTAGAGAATACTTGTAATAACGAATTCCTGAATTATAAAATTTCCAAATTCATACAATTATAAAATTATTTTTGATAAATATTACTTATTTCTTAAAAATAAAATAATTGCATATTTTTACGGAAGAAAGTTTTGTTTTCTTAATTTTTAGAATTTTTGAAATATTGGTCTTTGAATTTGAAATAACAATAATTGAAAAAAAATATATTTTTGTAGGGCATGTGTTTTTAAATTTATTTTCTGTGCAATTTTTATACAATTATTGTTATTTTAAATTCAAACAATTATTTTTTAAACCTTTTATTATTACACAATCTTTCATAAGAGTGTCTGATAATTGCATTTTTTATGAATAAGTATATTTATTAAAAAAAACAATTTTTTAATTATTTAAATTCAAGAATTTCATAAACTGTAGATGTTCTAGTTTGGATTTTTTTTGTTCAGGCAATTTTTCTTCGAAAATTTCATTATTTGGGAATTTTAAAATTCTGGATCTTTACATTTTAGCAATTTTATAATTTTTTAAAGATTATTTTTTTTAATTTTTAATTTTACGAATTAAATACAGCGCAGGAATTTTATTCTTCAAAATTTTTAAGTCGTCCGTTTTCTGAATTGCATGAATTAGTAAATTTTGTGATTTGACAATTTTCCAGTTCGGATATGATATAATTTTTTTATTTTCTACTAGGAATTTTATTATTAGAAAATTTTAGAATTTGGTAATGTTATGAACTGTAGTAAATATCATTATTCAAAAATTTTCTAGTTGTGAATTTTTCCGCATAATTAAATTTCCGAATGCTTAAATTTTCAAATTATAAAATTCTCAAATAATGACGTTCCCGAATTAAAAAATTTCCGACATTTTATAATATTATTGAATTAAAAAATTTCCAACTAACAAAATTCATGACAGAAAATGTCTGCATTAAAAAATATCCAAACTTGAAAATTACAGAATTTGAACACATTACAATTTTTTTGGACGACTGAAAAATCCCAAAAAAAATTCAGACACTAAAATTCCAGAATTAGAAAATTTTCAGATGATAAAATTCGTCAAAAATAAAACTTCTAAATAATAAATTTTTTTAATTGAAAAATTAACGAATTATAAAGTTTTCAAACCATAATTTCTAAATAATAAGATTTTCGAATTCTGCCGAGAATTTCTTAATCGGGAATTTTGAAATTCTGAGTTTGTATATTTTAGCAATTTTATAATTTAAAAATCGTTATTTTTTAGGAATTTCCTAATTTAGGAATTCAACTGTGTACGAGATTTTTTGTTTAATTCTAAAATCGTCCCTTTTTTTAATTGTCTAAATTAAAAAAATTTGTAATTCTGAAACTCTCCGGTTCGGATATTATATAATTCGAATTGCAGAATACCTAAATAATATCATTTCCAAATTGGGAAATTCCCAGATCATAAAATTTACGAATCATAAAATTCCTGAATAATAACATTCTCGAATTGAAAAATTTCCGAGAGTTTGTAATATAACCAAATTTAAAAATCCCTAAAAAAGTAATTCATGACAGCAAATTACCAAATCATATAACATCCAAACTTGGTGATTTCCGAATTGAAACAATTTGAAATTTTTTGGGACGGCTGAGAAATACCAAAAAAAAATTCGGCCCTATAAAATTATCAAATTGTAAAATTTCCGAATAATAGAATTTCCTAAAAATTAAATTACTAAATAATAAATTTCCTGAAAAATTACCGAATTATGAAATTCCTAAACTATAAAATTTCCGAATAGTGACATTTGCTTATTGGAAAATTCACGAATAGGAGAATTCTGGGAAAATAAGATTTTAGAAATTTTGTATGACATATAATACGTAAATTTTTTTATAATATATAATATATATTATAAAAAATGCATAGATAAAAAAATTGAAAAAATATTTTCCCTTACATAAAATTCCCGAGTTTATATATTTAAATTTAGATTATAGATAAAAAATCTAATTGTCATATAATTTTATTTTTAATAATTTAAATGCTTTTAGAAATGAAAAAATATAAATTGTTTGTATTTGGAACTTTTGTAGTTCAGACTTATATTATGCAGGAATTTTCTAAATTGGTGAAGTTATAAGCTGTTCAGAAATTTTAATATTCGGAAATTTTCCACTTTGGACATTTTTTTATTCAGGAATTTTATTATTCGTAAATTTTCCATTTGGGCATTTTTCAATTTAGAAATCAGTGGTTTTTTGTAATTTTTAAAATTATTATGACCATTTTTACGAAAAAATTTTTATTAAGAAGTATTTATAATTAATTATTGTTATTCTAATTTAAAGCAATAATTAGGCCAAATTTATTCACAAAAATATTTTATTTCTTTATTTCCTATAAATATTTTATTCTTGTAAATTGCTTTAATTCGGTGATTTTTTAATTCGGCAGTTTTAGCGTCGGAAATTTTATTTTTCCGGTTTTTTCGGCCACTCCAGTTTTTGAAATTTCCTCAAATAATATAAAAATTTTTAATCAAATTTTTTTATTCAGAAATACTTTTTTTAATTATTTTTTTTCTTAAATTCAAAGAATAATTGAAAAAAGTTTCTTTATAAAAATATCTGATTATTTTGTTTTTAGAAAAAAATAAATTATTTTCGATTACTGAATTTTTTTCTTTTGAATTATTATTCAAATTCAGGAATTTTTTATTTCATGCATAAAAGGTATAGATGAAAAATCGAATGGTTTCCAAGCTTGATTTTATTATTATTTGATGATTATCAGACGAGATTTTTTGTCAAGGTCAAAACGCAAGTACTGTAAGCTTGACACAGAACTGATATAAATATCAAACAATTACACCATTTCTGCCTGAGATTTCCATTTCTAAACTCAAGATTTACTTTTTTTTCTAATTTCCTTGTCATTGCGTAAATAACATTGACATCGAAATAGTATGAAGCAATCATATGACACATGGAAATCATAGACTTAGACAGAAATTTTTTTTAGTCGCTTAAAAAAATTTTCTAAAGAATTTATATTTTTTCCCTAATTATAAAAAATTTTCTCTTTTTTCCCTTTTCCTCGTCTCTTCGCTTTGATGCAAGCTGAATTAATTGAGGCCAATAAGAAATCCAACTATTTTGTATCAAAAATTAATTATTTTTATTAAAAATTAATTATTTTGAAACAAAAAGCCTACTTATGATATTGCTGTTTCCAAAATTTATCTCACTTAGTTAAAAATTATACTATTTGGTTAGAAGTGTGAATATTGTGTTGGAAATTCGTTTTTGTTTTTTGCTTGAAAGATCATTCTTTTTATTAAAAAGTGAACTTTTTTATTTTGAGTAGAAAATTCATTGTTTATAGTTAAAAATTTTACTTTTTAGTTAAACAGATTGCTTATTTTGTTAAACATTTATGAAAATTTAAATGACGTGAAAAACAGGGAAATGTTCCAAGAAAAAAATTATAGCTCTTGAAAAGTCCTACAACATTTTTTTAACCGTTTTTTGATAGGACTTGTGATTTTAGTTTTATTTATCAAAAATTACATAAAAAAATTCAAAATTCAAACTTTGTGAAAAACTACGCGAAAAACAAAAAAACTGGTTAAGGAGGAATTATAGCTTTTATAATGTTCTACAAATTTTTTCTAACCATTTTTTTATAGGGCTTGTGATTTTAATTTTACTTATCGAAAATTCTGTTGAGAAAAATAAAAAATTGTAACTTTAGTAACCTCAATTAATTATTACTTCTCACTAACTGAAAATCTGCACAAAATTGAAAAATTAAAAAAAAAAACGCAACTTTCTCGCAATATTCTAAAAAAAGTTAGTTTTTGACAATAATAATTTTTGTAAACAAATAATTTGCTACGTGTTATTATTTGGTTCTTCACCCTAACTAAAAATGTGCACAAAATTTGACAATTTCAGAAAAAACCGCAATTCTCTTGCAATATTCTAGAAGAAAATAGTTTAACTCAAAAATAAATTGTTCAAACAAATACATTGTTAAGCCTTATTATTAATTACTTCTCCCTATTTTAAAATCTGCACAATTTTAAAAATTAAAGAAAAACCAGCAACTTTTTTGCATAACTCCAGAGAAAGATAGTTGTTAACAACAATAAATTGCTTTAACAAATAATTTGCTATACTTAATAATTTATCACATTAATCTAACTAAAAATCTGCAAAAAATTTAAAAAATTTAGAAAAAATCCGCAACTTTTTCGCATTACCCTCGGGTAACATAGTTTTAAACAATAATATATTGTTTAAACAAATACTTTGCTGAAGGCTATTATTAAGTACCTCACTCTTACTAAAAAGCTGCACAAAATTGACAAATTTCATAAAAAACTGCAACTTTCTACTATTATTTAAAAAGAATATTACTCAAAATGTTATATTGTTTAAACAATCAGTTTTGTTAATTAGAAATGATTACTACCTCATTTTAATTAAAAACGAGTTAGAAAATGGACATTTTCAAAGAAAACTGCAACTTTCTATCATTATATTAAGAAAATATTATTACAGTGATTGTGAATTCTCTTTTTTTAAAGCTCCTTCGGCTTTAACGAACACATTTTCATCACGTGCCTCGTAAAAAATAAAAAATTTAAAAGAAAACTTTCATATATATTTCAGGAACTATTTTCTTATTGGACATTTTATTGTTTCTTGTTTTTTTTTTTTTTCAAAAATTTAATTTTTTTATTTGTAATGTCATTTTTCACGATTAAAACAAAAAATACCTGTCTTTTTCAAAAATGATTCATAACAAACTTGTATTTCTTGTTACGTTAAACAACTTTTTTCTATTAATTTTTTTGCGGCTTGTGTTGTTTGTCCAAAAACTTTATTTTTTTCAATTTTAATGTCGTTCTGTACTAATAAAAAAAAACTACGAGACAAATCAAAATGTAACTAATAACGAATTTGTAGATCATTATTAAGTGCATAATTTTCGTTTTTCATATTTTTTTTTATTGCATAGTTCGACCGAAAAATGGAACTTTTGATTCTTTATCATTTTTCGTGCGATTTAACTTTTAATTTTTGATTTTTGAAGTAAATTCAAAAAGTTAATATCATAATTCGACTTTTTGAGTACTGGAAACAGCCGTGCAAAAAAATTTGTAAATCTCACAAAAAAATGTTCTAAAAAATATTGAAAATGCTATAAATTTTTTAATTTTTGTCCAAAATAATTGCCTAACAATCTTGGGCTTTCTTTTTATACCTTAAAAAGGTATGCTCAATCTCAATACGATCTGATTAGTCTTTCGAAAGTTATCGTCACTACGGTATACAGACTGACAGACAGACAAAAAGACAGACGCTTTCGTAAAAATTAAGAATATTTTGAACATTTTGAAAACCATTCTTTTGTAAGATTTTGAAATTTTATCTACGGAATTTTTTCGATAAAAATCAAATAATCTTTATAGTTTTTAAAAAAAAAAAAAAAAACACGAAACTGAAAATTTTAAGCCAAACAACGCGCGATATGAGAAAAAGTCACTAAGAGAAAAACGTTGCTCTTTGGAAGCCGTACAAGATTATCATAGAAACTTTAAAAATTTTCTTAAGAAATTGAAAATTTAAATTCTGATCACACAAAAAAAATAATGAAAAATTTCGTTTACCGGAGAAACTATGCAAGATACAAAAAAAGATACTTTTACAAATATTGTGCACTTGAAAGGGATCCACAAATTCGTTTTGAATCAATATTTTATTTGATGCGTTAGTTTTGTTTTATTGATTAATAACAATATTTAAAATAAAGAAATAAAATTTTTGGACAAACGACACAAGCTACAAAAAAAAGTTGTTTACCCTAAAAAGAGATACTGGTTTGTTATTAATTATTTTCAGAAAGACGCAAACTGTTTTTTTAGTGGGGAAAAATGATATTACAAATAAACGAATTAAATTTTTGGAAAACAGACACAAGGCAAAATAAAATGTTTAATGAAAAAATTGTTTTTATTTGAGATCTGAAAGTTTGCTGTTAACCTTTGTTCTCATGAGATACGTGACAAAAATTCATTCGTAAAAGTTAAAGGAGTTTTAACAAAAGAGAATTCACTACCTCTAAACTTCAGTTGTCGATAGTTTGATTTTCATATTTTATTTTTCATTATTCCATATTATATCAAGCCTTAAGTATATAAATATTGAAATCAGCAGCAGTTTCCGGAATTTGGAATTTCAGTTACATCTATGCCTTAAAAGTCTTTTAATTAAAATAAATTTTTTATATTGTACAGAACATTGACAACCACCTTTATTTTTTAAGATCGCGGATAATTTAACGCCCATCGCAAACAATTTACGCAAATAGTGAAGACTCCATTAAGTATGCTATCATAGTTTAATATACGTAAAATATGCCTTAAGAGTGGGGTCATACACATTTATCTACCGAAAAACGCCTGAACTATTTAATTCGTGATCAGTTGTGTTTTTGTAAATCAATTTAAAAACAGGTATCTTTTTTCATCGATAATGAATGTTGTCACTATTCTTGCTCTCTTGATGACTTCAGGAATTTTTTTTCACTCTGTTGGTGAGTGAACAATTTAAACAATTAAAAAAAAAATTTTAATTCATTCTCAGAAAAAGCAAAAATCATTTTTTGAGTTTCGTAGTCTCGGGCTTATGGCTCTGTTCAGGTGTCCGTCCGTCATACCTTCTCCGAAGCCTTTTAAACATTTATCAATTTTCTTAGACGTAATCTGTACCTTAATACATCAGAATTTTAGAACCCCAGAATTCCAGAACCTTCTTTTTAAAACTCAACATCCACTATTTTCCCTTACATCAGTTCCCCTGACACCTCCTTCTTTCCTACCACTTATCACCCTTATTCCCCATATTTCTTATTCTCATCTTATCATTTTCTCATGCTTTTTCTGCTCCCTTTCCTCCATTTTACTAGTTTTCCGTACTGTTAATGCCTTTTTACTTTATTTCACCTTCAATCGTTTGCCAACGTTCTCTCTACTCACTTGTCTTTTTTCCTCATCACTCCTCACTTCTCAATTTCCCTTTTCCCCCTTCATATACCGGTACTGATTTCTGTACTTTCCTTAACTGTTCCCTTTATTTTTCCTTCGATCGTTTACCAATGTTTTCGCTACTCGCTCCTCATTGCTTCTTATTGCTTCTCATTACTCCTCACTCCTCACTCCTCACTCCTCACTCCTCACTCCTCACTCCTCACTCCTCACTCCTCACTCCTCACTCCTCACTCCTC
>JAUELO010048366.1:0-10152 GCA_032357855.1 Amphibolips quercusostensackenii | reverse complement strand
AAAAACGGAGGAAAGGGGGGGGGGTCAAATTTCACACAAATCTAATACCTTCTCTAATGAAAATGTAAAAATTGATTACAAAAAAACTGTTTTGCATTATTTTAAATTGTAGTTGGAACAATATTTGTAAATAGAATAAAATTTGGAAAAAATATTTTGTTTATTTAAACGTCCAGAACTTCAAATACATTCTAAAATGATGAATCTTCAAACAAATGTTTTAATTGTAAATCAAAAAAACTTTAATTTAACCAAAAAAGACAAATTATAAAAAAACTAGCCAAATGCTCAACCAAAACAATATAGCTTGCAACCAAACAGTTTTATTTTTAATCAAAAAAGATAAAATATTTAATAACATATAAATTTTTAACTGTAAAAGATAAAATTTCAACCAAAAATAAAATGGCTACATTTTCAATTTGGAAATAGATACTATAACAAACAAACAAAAAAACAAATTCTTAGAAAAATTGTTCAATTTTCAACCAAAATAGATGTATTTTAAATTGCTTGTAGGTATCATGTTGAATTCAATATGAAACGCTTAAGATTTCAAGGCGCATTATACTTATTTTTGAAAGAATGTAGCATTTTCAACTACATTGACGTATCTCCTAAAAAGAATTAAAATTTTAAGCAAACTAGTTTGACATTTAACCAAGCAGTTGAATTTTTTACCAAGAATATTAATTTTAAACCAAAAAATATCAATATTTAACAAACTACATGAACTTTCAACGAAATATTTAAATTTTTGGCTAAAGAAAGTAAAGTCACAATTAAAAATAAAAAAGTTTAATTTTTCACCAGAAAGTTGATTTTTTAATCAAAAATATGCCTTTTTTAAGCTAGAATCTTAATTAAAAAAATGTAATGAAATTTCAACAAAATAAACCATTTTCAACTAAGAAAATTTAAATTTTCAACAAATTAGTTAAATTTTCAACCAAGCAGATGAATCTATTATAAAAACATTAATTCTGAAAAAAGTGTGGTAGTAGTTATTTCCAAAAAACTAATTAAATTTTCGACTAAAAAATACAAGTTTTAAACAAAATTAGTAAATTTTTAACTGAAAAAGGTCAATTTAATAACAAAAATAAAATAGGTACATTTTTGTAAAATCACATAAAAAAACGCATTTCCACAAAATTTGTTAAATTTTTAACCAAAGAAATGAACTTTTAACTAACATGATGCATCCTTAATCAAAAAAATAAATATTTAACCCAATAGTTGAATTTCCAACCCAGAAGATGAATTTCCTACCAAGAATAGACAAATTTACAACACAATAGATGAATTTTCTACTAAAAAGTATAAATTTCAACAACAAAAATAGAAATTTTATTTTAATTTAGAAACATGAATTTCTCATTGAATTGAATAATTTTTTTACGGCATAGTTTGATTTTCAACCAATAAATGGATTTTCAACCAAGTATTCTATTTTTAATAGAATCTTTAACATGACAGTTAGAAGAAATTCAGTCTATGCAAAAAAAAAGTCAACGAAAAATGTGATAGTTGAATTTTTTATAGCTTGATTTTTAAAACTAATTTTTAACTAAAAAAATTAAGTTTGAACCAAAAAGATTAATTTTTTACAAAAAAAATAATTTTTGACAAAATACAGAAATTTGCAAACAATTCAATTTTCAGCTAAAAAAGATCAATGCTTAATCAAACATGAAATATCTATGTTAATTTGCAGTTAATAAAATTAATTATCAATAAAAAAAAAACAATTTTTAATACAAAAAATGATTTTCAATACAAAACTAATTCTCAAGCAATTATCAACAAAAAAAATGATTGAAAAAGTTCAACAATTTTTTTAAAAGGTCATACTTTTAAGTTAAAAATTTGTCTTGCCCAACAACTTTTTTTCTGTTGGAGATTCGTCCTTTTGGTTTGAAAATTTATCTCTTCGTGTGGAAAGGATCTCACCGGGTTTCAATACGATATTGGATGAGTAATCGCTAATTATACGGATTTAGTTTTTTGCCATTTTTAGATAAACTAAGCTAATCAAGGGACATCTCCGCAAATTTTTTTTAAATTTCTGCGTGCAAAATTCGCAAAAAAAAAATTTTTGAAAATTTGTGTACGCAATTTTTTATTTGAAAAAACAATTAGCAAATCCGAGATCATCACCGCTAATGAGTCCTCCAAAGTTACATAAGTTCTTATTTTTTCAGATTTTTGGAAAATGTAGACGATATTTAAAAATAACTATTATTGTTAAAGCGCCTAGCCGGGTATGCATGCAAAACCTGCTCGGATAGTATAAAATGGAAATTCCTGTCATAGGTTCGCATTTATGTAAAGAAAAATTTCTTTTAATTGTAATCATTAAAATTTATTTTTGTGAGAGTTATGGAGGAGGAAAGGAAAATAAAAAAGTGGTTTTTTTCAAAAGCGGCTTAACCGATTTTGATGAAAAAATATATGTTGTAGACACTAATGAGGCCACCACAAAAAAAAAATTGCTTAACAAAATTTTACGTAAAAATTTTTTTTTAATTAAAAAAAAAATTTAGGGTTACGTTCTAGAGTTACCACATGCATATTTCACATAAAGATTTATTCAAATATCCTTAACGATATATATTTTTAATGATTTTTTGAAGTGATGAAACAATTTAAAAAAATCAAATAAAAATCGCGCATGCAATACTCCGCACCATTGCTGTGCACTGCTCCCGGCCGCATATTTTGGAACACAACCCTATTGCATTTTTTAATAGGCAAAAAAAAGTTTCTACCAATGATAATCCTAAAAATGCATTTTTTGTAAGTTATGGAGAGGTAAAGAAAAATAAAAAAGTGTTTCTTCTCGAAAACGTTTTAAATGATTTTGATGAACAAAAGATATGTTGTAGACAGTGATAAGGCTATTACAGTAAGAATAAAAATTAATAGTGAAATTACAGGTAAATATAAAATATTAAATTAAAAAAAAATTAGGTTTATGTTCCAAAGTGACCACATTCATATTTTAAATAAACATTTCTTTGAATATCCTTTAGAATATACATACTTGTTAAATTTTTTAAAGGGTTGGAACAGTGGCTGGAAGCAGCGCACTGCACAGTGCTGCATGTGCAATAGTTTTCATTACCTTTTCCTCCACTTCGGTAAAATCAATAAAAATATATTATATTAAGGATGTTTTAAAGAAATATTCATGTAAAACATGGGTGAGGTCACTCTGAAACATAATAGAGTTGTTTCACAAAGTTTGTCGCCGGGAGTAGTGCACTGTAACGGTGTGAGTATTGCATGTGCGATTTTTATTTTTTTTCACATTGTTCAACACCTTCAAAAAAGTCGACACAAATATATGTTATATAGGATATTCTATGAAACGTTTATGTCAAATATGGCTGTGACAACTCTAGAAAATAACTCCAAAAACTTTTTTAAAAATTCACGCGAAAATGGTCTTAAGTAGGCTAGCTAAATTTTACAGTACAACCATTCCAAGTTCAGCCCTCATCACTACCTTAAAAGTGAAAGGTGCGCTCTCTTGATTCACCCCCTCATTAGTTTTGGAGGCAGATCAATTCTAACTTTACCACGAGGAAGATCAGGTCAAAAACTATGAAAAATACTGAAAAACTCAAAAAAAAATAATTTTCCTACTTAAGGTCCCTTTTCTCGTGCGGAGTCACATATTTCGTTTATTAAAATTGATTAAGTTATTTTCGAGAAAAACCATTTTTTATTTCCTTTTCCTTCTCCATAAAAACCATAAAAATGAATTTTTATGTTTATCTTTGTTAAAAATTTCACTACACATAAATACTGACCGATGACAGGAATTTTAGGTTTAATACTTGCGGAGGCAGATTTTGCATGCTTGCCCGGCTAGGCCCTTTGACAATAATCGTTATTATAAAGTGTTGTCTACATTTTTCAATTTCTGAAAAAATCAGAATTTATGCGTCTTTGGACATAAATTTTTAATGTCCAAAGCTACAAATTTTTGGAGATGTCCCTTGATGTCAAGAAGTACTGTACATTTTTTTTTATTTTCCCGATATTTAGTTTAGCTAACAATTGCGAAGAACGAAATTGTGTAGTCAACGACTACTTATCTTATATGGCGGCTACTGAGCTGAAGAATTGGCAAAAAACTTTTTTAAGCCAAGTGCATTCAAATAGATGATACGAAATCTCATTTGGCTTGGCGGCCGTTTTTGTGTCAAAAACGGGTGAGACCCTGTAATCTGTTTCAGTTAAAAGTGCAACCGTGTAGTTAAGAATGACTTTCTTTTGTTGAAAAATGATCTTTTTTAGTTGAAAATATAACTATTTGGTTGAAAATGTATACGTCATGTTAAAAAATCGTATTCATTGGTAGAAAGCTAATCCTCTTAGTTTAAAATTGAATTATTCGTTCGACAATTTATGCCCATTATATTAAAAGTTTGTCTTTTTTGGTTAAGCTCAACTGGTTGTAATTTAAAATCAAATTTCACTGGATAAACTATCAACTATTACATTTTTTGTTGAAAATTTATATTTTTAAGTCAAAAATTCAACTCGTTGGATGAAAGTTCAACTTTTTTATTGCAAATAAATTTATTTGTTAGAGAATTATTATTTAACTGGAAAACTTATCTCTTTAGTTAAAAATTGGACTATTTGAATAAAAATCAGTTTTTTATTTAACATAAATTTTGTTAGGTAAACATTTGATTGCTTGGTTGTAAATTCAACTGTTTTGTTAAAAATTTAATTTTTTTTTTAAATTTGTCAGTTTTGTCTTGAAAATTCAACAATTGGTAGAAAATTTAACTGTTTAATTTTTTTTTAATTTTCTTAATCTGTGTCTCAAAAACAGTACATACCAACAAAAAACTGGTAAATGTTAGTGGAAACTAACATTTCAAGACAAGAAAAAAATGCTTTCTTCTAAAATGTCAAAAACAGTACATATCAACTAAAAACTAGTAAATATTAGTAGAAACCAAAACTTCAAAAAAAAAATTAAGAAAATTTTTTTCTTCTAAAATCTCAAAAACGGTACATAGCAACTAAAAGCTGGTAAATATTAGTGAAAACCAAATTTCAAAAAAAAAATTGAAAAAAATTTTTTTCTTCCCGAATCTCAAAAACGGCACATAGCAACTAAGAGATAATGAATCTTAGTGGAAACCCAACTTCGCAAAAAAAAAATTTTTTAAAAAATTTTTCTTTCGAAATCTCCAAAACGGTGTATAGCAACAAAAAGTGGTAAATATTAGTGGAAACCGAAATTTCTAGAGAAAAAATACAGATATTTTTTTTTTCCAAAATCTCAAAAACGTTACATAGCAAAAACTGATAGGTGTTAGAGAAAACCAAAATTTCAAGAAAGAAAATTTTAAAGAAATTTTTTTTTTAAAACCTCACAAAAGTTACATAGCAACAATGAACTGGTAAATATTAAAGGAAACCGAAATTTCTAGAGAATAAATTGAAAAAAATTTTTTCTTCAAAAATCTTAAAAACGATACATAGCAACTGGAAACTGGTAGATGTTAGTGGAATGCAAAATTTCGAGAGAAAGAATTTAAAAAAATTTATTCTTTTAAAATCTCAAAAATGGTACATAGCAACTAAAAACTGGTAAATATTAGTGGAAACCAAAATTTCCAGAGAAATAATTGATAATTTTTTTTTCTTTCAGAATCTCAAAAGCGGTACATAGCAACTAAAAACTGGTAAATATTAGTGAAAAACAAAATTTCGAGAGTAGTAAATATTAGTGGAAGCCAAATTTTTAAGACCAAAAATTGCTTTCTTTCAAAATATCCAAAACAGTGCATGGCAACAAAAACTAGTAAATATTAGTGGAAAACCAAAATTTCGAGAGAAAAAATTAAAAACTTTTTTAAATCTCAAAAACGGTACATAGCAACTAAAAGCTGGTAAATATTGGTGGAAACTCAACTTCAAGAGAAAAAATTGAAAAAATTTTTTTCTTACAGAATCTCAAAAGCGGTACGTAGCAACTGAAAACTGGTAAATATTACTGGAAACCAACATTGCGAGAGAAAAAATTGGAAAAAATTTGTTTGTTTCCAAAATCTCAAAAACAGTACATAGCAACTGAAAACTGGTAAATATTAGTGAAAAACAAAATTTCGAGAGTACTAAATGTTAGTGGAAGCCAAATTTTTGATTCCAAAAATTGCTTTTTTTCAAAATATCCAAAACAGTGCATAGCAACAAAAACTAGTAAATATTAGTGGAAACCAAAATTCAAACAAAATAAAATTGAAAAAATTTTCTCTTCCAAAATCTCAAAAACGGTACATAGCAACTAAAAGCTGGTAAATATTAGTGGAAACTCAATTTCGAGAGAAAAAATTGCAAAAAATTTGTTTGTTTCCAAAATCTCAAAAACAGTACATAGCAACTAAAAAATGGTAAATATTAATGAAAAACAAAATTTCGAGAGTAGTGAATATTAGTGAAAGCCAAATTTTTGAGACCAAAAATTAGATTCGTCCAAAATTTAAAAACGGTACATAGCAACAAAAAACTAGTTAATATTAGTGGAAACCAAAATTTCGGGAGAAGAAATTGAAAAAAATTTTTTTCTTCTAAAATTTAAAAAACGGTACATAGGAACTAAAAATACTGGCAAATATAAGTAGAAAAAAAAATTTCAAGAGAAAAAATTAAAAAAATTTTTTTTTTTCAAAATCTCAAAAACGATACTTAGCAACAACAAGCTGGTAAATATTAGTGGAAACCAAACTCCAAGAAAAAATAATTGAGAAAAATTTTTTTCTTCTCAAATCTCAAAAACGGTACATAGCAACTAAAAGATGGTAAATATTAGTGAAAACCCGACTCCGGAAGATAAAATTAAAAAAAAATTTTTTCTTCCGAAATCTCAAAAACGGTATATAGCAAAAAAAACTGGTAAACATAAGTGGAAACCAAAATTTCTAGAGAAAAAATTCTAAAATTTTTTTTTCTAAAATCTTAAAAACGTTACGCAGCAACTAAAAACTGGTAAGTATTAGCAGAAATTACAATTTCGAAAGAGAAAATTAAAAAAAAAATTTTTTTTTTTTAAATTTCAAAAACGTTACATAGCAACAATAAACTGGTAAATATTAGTGGAAACACAAATTTTAAAAGAAAAAATTTCAGAAAAATTTTTGGTTTCCAGAATCTCAAAAACAGTACATAGCAACTAAAAACTGGTAAATATTAGTGGAAAACAAAATTTCTAGACGAAAAATTCTAAAATTTTTTTTTTTAAATCTCAAAAACGTTACATAGCAACTAAAAACTGGTGAGTATCAATAAAAACCAAAATTTCTACAGAATAAATTGAAAAATTTTTTTTTTCCAGAATCTCAAAAGTGGTACATAGCAACTGAAAACTGGTAAATATTAGTGGAAAACAAAATTTCGAGAGTAGTAAATATTAGTGGAATCAAAAATTTCGAAACAAAAAACTGGTTTTTTTCAAAATATTCACAACTCTACATATCAACAAAAAACAAGTAAATATTAGTGGAAACAAAAATTTCGGGAGAAAAAATTAAAAAAAATTTTTTTTTTACAAAATCTCAAAAATTCTACATTCCAAGTAAAAACTGTTGAATATTAGTGGAAAAAAAAATTCCTAGAGAAAAAATTGAAAATTTTTTTTTGTTCTAAAATCTCAAAAGCGGTACATAGCAACTAAAAACTGTTAAATATAAGTGGAAACCAAAGTTCCGACACGAAAAATTTGAAAAATTTTTATTTTCAAAATCTCAAAAATAGTACATAGCAACTGAAAGTTGGTAAATATCAGTAGAAACCAAATTTCAAGAGAAAAAATTAAAAAATATTTTTTTCTTACAAAATCTCAAAAACGGTACATAGCAACTAAAAGATGGTGAATATTAGTGGAAACCCAACTTCGAAAAAAAAATTGAAAAAAAATTTTTCCTTCCTAAATCTTATAAACTGTATATAGCAACAAAAACTGGTAAGTATTAGTGAAAGCCAAATTTCAAGAGTAGTAAATATTAGTGGAAACCAAAATTTCGACAGCAAAAACTGAAAAAAATTTTCTGTTTCTGAAATTTTGAAAACGTTACATAGCAACAAAGAACTGGTAAATATAATTAAGAACCCAAATTTGAAGAGAAAAAATTTAAAAAAATTTTTTGTTTTCAAAATCTCAAACACAGTACATAGCAACTGAAGGAAGGTCAATATTGGTGGAAACCCAACTTCGTGTGGAAAATTTTTTAAAAAATTTTTCATTTAAAAATCTCAAAAACGGTATATAGCAACAAAAAAATGGTAAATGTTAGTGAAAACCAAAATTTTCAGAGAAAAAATTAAACAAAATTTTTTTTTTCAAAATCTCAAGAATAGTACATAGCAACTAAATGATAGTAAATATTAGTAAAAACTAAATTTCGAGAAAAAAAATTGAAAGAAAATTTTTTCTTCAGTAATCTCAAAAAAGGTATATAGCAACAAAAAACTGATAAATATAAGTAAAAACCAAAATTCCTAGAGAATAAATTTTTTTAAAAAATTTTTCTAAAACCTCAAAAATAGTACATAGCAACTAAAAACTGGTTAATATTAGTGGAAACCAAAATTCCTATAGAATAAATTAAAAAAATTTTTTTTTCTAAAACCTCAAAAATAGTACCTAGCAACTAAAAACTAGTAAATATTATTGAAAAACAAAATTTCGAGAGTAGTAAATATTAGTGGAAGCCAAATTTTCAAGACCGAAAATTGGTTCCGTCCAAAATATCAAAAACGGTACATAGCAACAAAAAACTAGTTAATGTTAGTGGAAACCAAAATTTTGAGAAAAAAAATTTAAAAAATTTTTGCCTTCTATAATTATGAAAAGGGTACATAGCAACTAAAAACACTGGCCAATATAAGTGGAAAACCAAATTGAAAAAAAATTATAATAATGTTTTTCCAAAAACTCAGAAACGGTACAAAGCAACTAAAAGCTGGTAAATATTAGTAGAAACCAAATCCCAAGAGAAAATAATTAAGAAAAATGTTTTTCTTCCTAGATCTCAAAAACGGTACATAGCAACTAAAAGATGGTAAATATTAGTTGAAACAAAAATTTCGGGGAAAAATTAAAAAAAAATGTTTCCTTACGAAATCTCAAAGATGGTACATTGCAAATAAAAACTGGTGAATATTAGTGGAAACCAAAATTTCTAAGAAAAAAATTGAAAAATTTTTTCTTTTTCTAAAAATTAAAAAACGGTACATATCAAGGAAAAACTAGAAAATATAAATAGAAAATAAAATTGCGAGAGTAGTGAATATTAGTGAAAACCAAAATTTCGAGACACAAAATTGCTTTTTTTCAAAATTTTAAAAAAGGTACACAGCAACAAAAAACTAGTAAATATTAGGGGAAACAAAGATTTAGGGAGAAAAAATTGAAAAAACATTTTTTTTCCTAAAATCTCCAAAATAGTACAATGCAAAAAAAAAACTGGTAAATATTACTGGAAACCAAAATTTCAAATAAAAAAGTTGCAAAATATTTTTGGTTTCAAAAATCTCAAAAACGGTACATAGCAATTCAAAGATGATAAATATTAGTGGAAGCCAAACTTCGAGAGAAAAAATTGAGAAGAAATTTTTACTTCTGAAATCTCAAAAACGGTATAGAGCAACAAGAAATTGGTAAATATTAGTGGAAACCCAACTTCGAGAGAAAAAATTAAAAAAAAATTTTTTTCCAAAATCTGAAAAACGTAACATAGCAACAATGAACTGGTAAATATTAGTGATACCACAATTTTTAGAGAATGAATTAAAAAAATTTTTTTTTAAATCTCAAAAATAGTACATCGCAACTAAAAACTGGTTAATATTAGTGGAAGCCGAAATTTCGAGAGGAAAAATTGGCAAATTTTTTTTCTTCTAGAATCTCGAAAGCGGTACATAGAAACTAAAAACTAGTAAATATTAGTGGAAACTAAAATTTCGGAACAAAAATTTAAAAAAATTTTTTTCTTCTTAAATCTCAAAATCGGTACATAGCAACTAAAAACTAGCAAATATTGGTGGAAACAAAAATTTTGAGGGCAAAAAAAAATTTTTTTTTTTAAATCTCAAAAACGGTACATAGCAACTTAAAGCTCG
>JAUELO010048358.1:0-10152 GCA_032357855.1 Amphibolips quercusostensackenii | reverse complement strand
AATATAATAATTAAATTTTAATTTAAAAAAATTATTTTTTTTTAATTGAAAAGAATAGTTGAATTTTTCACCAGAACAATAGCTCTTCCATATAAAAAATGCATTTTGAAAAAGAAGTTAATTTTTCAACCAAGTAGTAACTGCATCTTCAACCAAAAAAATTAATTTTTCACCAAAAAATATAAATTTACAATAAAATATATCAATTTTTAACCAAATTGTTGGATTTTATAACCAAAAATAGAAAAATGAAATTTTAAGTTAAAAAAGTAATAAAAAAAAAACAAATTTCAGCAAAATAGTTGAATTTTCATCAAGAGAGGTAGATTTTCATATAATAAATTAAATTTTTAACAAAGAAGTTCAATCTTAAACTAAGTGATTTGATTTTAAACCAAAAAGATTTAATTTTTACTGAAAGAAATATATTTACAATAAAATACATAAATTTTCAACCAAATTTTTGAATTTTCGACCACGAAAAAAGGAATGAAATTTTCTGACAAAAAATTTTAAAAAGGAAAATGAATTTTGAACATAATAGTGAAATGTCCAGCAAGACAGATCTCTTTTTAAATAATAAAATTATTTTTTAACAAAGAGGTTAAAATTTCAACCAAGTACTAACTGAATTTTCAACCAAGAAGATTAATTTTCTACAAAAAAAGATAAATTTACGATGAAATATATTCATTTTTACACAAAATGTTGAATTTTCCGCCAAAAATAAAAAATGAAATTTTAAGTTAAAACAAATAATTCAGAAAAAATAACAATTTATAACAAAATAGTTGAATTTTCAGCAAGAGAGATGGATTTTTATATAATAAAATAAATTTTGTAAAAAAAAGGTGAATTTTTAGACAAGAAGATTAATTTTGTACCAGAAAAGTCAAACTTACAATGAAATTCGTCAATTTTCAACAAAATTGTTGAATTTTCAAATAAAAATAATCAATTTTTAACCAAAAACAAAATAATTAAATTATGTGTTACATAATTAATTGTAAAAAAAATCGGTCTAAAAGAGTAGTTGAATTTTTAACCAGGGAGATGGATCTATGAATAAAAAAATGAATTTTTAACAAAGAAGTTTAATTTTTCCACAAGTAGTAACAGAATTTTCAACCAAAAAAATTAATTGTTTTCAAAAAAGACAAATTTACAATGAAATATATAAAGTTTTAACCAAATTGTTAAATTTTTAACCAAAAATAGAATAATGAAATTTTGAGTTGAAAAAAATAATTAAAAAAGAAACAATTCCCAACAAAGTAGTTGAATTTTCATTAAGAGAGATAGATTTTTAAATAAAAAAATAAATTTTTAACAATGAACTTAAACCTTTAACTAAATAATTTAATTTTCAACCAAAAAGATTAATTTTTTATCAGAAATGACGAACTTACAATAAAATACATACGTTTCCAACCAAAATGTTAAATTTTCAACTAAAAATGATCAATTTTTAACCAAAAATATAATAATTAAATTTTAATTCAAAAGAATAATTTTTTTTTAATCGAAAAGAATAATTGAATTTTTCACCAGAACGATGGCTCTTTAAAAAATACCATGCACTTTTAACAAAGAAGTTAAATTTTCAGCCAAGTAGTAACTGAGTTTTCAACCAAAAAGATTATTCTCTACCAAAAAAGATAAATTTACGATGAAATATATGAATTATTAACTAACTTTTTGAATTTTCTACCAAAAATAGAAGCATGAAATTTTAAGTTTAAAAAAAATAATAAAAAATTTTTTTTTAACAAAATAGTCAAATTTTCATCAAGAGAGATGGATTTTCAAATATTAAATAAATTTTTAACGAAAACGTTAAATCTCAAACTAAGTAATTCAATTTTAGACCAAAAAGATTAATTGTCTACCAGAAATGGCAAACTTACAAAGAATACTAACATTTCCAACCAAAATGTAAAATTTTTAACTTAAAATGATCAATTATCAACCAAAAATATAATAATTAAATTTTGATTTAAAAGAATAATTTTTTTTAATTAAAAAGAATTATTGAATTCTCCACCAGAACGATGGCTCTTTAAATAATACAATGCATTTTTAACAAAGAAGTTAAATTTTCAACCAAGTTAGTAACTGAATTTTCAATTAAAAAGTTTGATTTACTAACAAAAAAATATAAATTTACAATGGAATATATATAAATTTTTTATCAAATTGTTAAATTTTCAACCAAAAATAGAATAATGAAATTTCAATTTGAAAAAAAAACTGAAAAAAAAACAATTTTCAACAAAATAGTTGAATTTTCTTCAAGAGAAATAGATTTTCAATTGATAAAATGAATTTTGAACCAAGAATTTCAATCTTTAACTAAGTAATTTGATTTTCAGCCAAAAATATTAATTTTCTACCAAAAATGACGAACTTACAGTAAAATACATACATTTCTAACCAAAATGTTAAATTTTCAACTAAAATCGATCAATTTCTAACCAAAAATATAATAATAAAATTTTAATTTGAAAAATTTTTTTTTTCAATTGAAAAGAATAGTTGAATTTTTTTACCAGAACGATAGCTTATCAAATAATACAATGCATTTTTATCGAAGGAGTTAAATTTTCAACTAAGTAGTAACTAAATCTTTAACCAAAAAATTAATTTCTTACCAAAAAGATGAATTTACAATAAAATATATAAATTTTCAACCACATTGTTGAATTTTCAACCAAAAATAGAAAAATGAAATTTTAAGTTACAAAAATAATAATAAAAAAATTTTTCAACAAAATAGTTAAATCTTCATCAAGAGAGATGGATTTTCAAATAATAAAATAACATTTTAACAAAGAAGTTCAATCTTCAATTGAGTAAATTAAATTTTCAACTTAAAAAAATTAAATTCATACTAAAAGAGATGGATTTACAATTAAATACAAAAATTTTCAACCAAATTTTTGAATTTTCTACCAAAAAAAAGGAGTGAAATTTTCAGTCAAAAATTATTTTAAAAAATTAATTTTCAACATAATAGTTATATTTTCAGCAAGACAGATGGCTCTTCAAGTGATAAAATTATTTGTTGGCAAATGAGTAAAAATTTCAATTAAGTACCAACTGAATTTTAGACCGAGAAGATAAATTTTCTACAAGAAATGATAAATTTTCGATGAAATATATAAATTTTTACACAAATTGTTGAATTTGCAACCAAAAATAGAAGAAATAAATTTTTAGTTAAAAAAAATAATTAAAAAGAAAGAATTAATAACAAAATAGTTAAATTTTTAGCAAGAGAGATGGATTTTCAAATAATAAAATGAATTTTTTAAAAAGAAGTTTAATTTTTAAGCAAAAAGATTAATTTTTCACCAGAAAAGTCAAACTTACAATAAAATTAATCAGTTTTTAACAAAATGGATGAATTTTTAAATGAAAACAATTCACTTTAACGAAGAAACAAAACAATAAAACTTTTTATTACAAAATTAATTTTTAAAAAATTGATCTAAAAAAGTAGTTACATTTTCAAGCAGGGAGATGGATCTTTAAATAATAAAATAAATTTTTAAGAATGAAATTAAATTTTTCCCTACGTAGTAACTCTATTTTTAACCAAGAAGAATAATTTTCTACCATAAAAAATAAATATACAGTAAAATATCTAAATTTCTAACCAAATTTTTAAATTTTTAACCAAAAATAGAAAAATAAAATTTTATGTTGAAAATATCACAGAAAAAAAAATTTTCAACAAAATAGTTGAATTTGCAGCAAAAGTGATGGCTCTTCCAATAATAAAATAAATTTTGAACAAAGAAGTTAAAGTTTAAATCAAGTATTGACTGAATTTCTAACCATAAAGATTAATTTTCTATCAAAAAAATATAAATTTCCAGTAAAATATATACATTTTTAAACAAATTGTTAATTTTTTAATTACAAAATTTAATTTAAAAAAAAAGGTTTTTAACTAAATAGTTGAATTTTCAGCCAGAGAAATAAATCTTCAAATAATAAAATGAATTTTCAACAAAGAAGTTTAATTTTCAATGAAGATGATTAATTTTTTACTAAAAAAGATAAATTCACAATGAAATATATAAATTTTTAACCAAATTGGTGAATTCTAAACCGATAATAGAAGAATGAAATTTTAAGTAAAAAAAATTATTTTGAAAAAATACAATTTTCTTCAAAATAGTTGAATTTTCAGCAAGAGCTGATCATCTGATTAGCTGATCTCGATTCTAATCTCGATTCTGAAGTATAGGCGGCAAATTTAAATCCAACTAATGAGTAAAGAGAAAATATGGCTTTAGTTTTCGAGATATAATTGCAACCTCTTTTTTCTGATAGGATATAATTTAATATTCGCTTAGTTAATTTTATGTATTTACTTATAACATTTATAATAAAGAGGTTTTGTAACACGTGAAACTTTCCTGAAATTTAAAAATATTGTCTTAAAATTATTCTAAAACTAAATTTTGCAAAATAAAATATTTTCAATTTGATTGTTTAGCTTCCTTATAAAGAAAGCTTTTTATAGGTGGACCTTCTAAAAATTCTTAAATTTAATTTAATAAACGTTTTTCAATTTATAAATATCTGAGGGACTGTACTTGAATTACGTAACAGCTCAAAACTTTTTTATAAGGATTATCTTTTTTTGATGAAAAATATTTTTTCTGGAAATTTGTTTTTTTTTTTTAATTTAGAAGCTCATCTTTTTTTAGTAGAAATATTGCATTTTGTTTCGACAAAAATGCAACCTTTTTGTTGAAAATGCAACCATTTATTAGAAAATTTACTTTCTATATCAAATTTATATTTTTCAGTTGAAAAGTCAATTAAACTAGTTTTGAATGAAAATTCGACTATTTTTTTAAATTTTTTAAATAAAAAGTTTAATTCTAATTCAGAAATATAAATTTTTAACAAAAAAGTTTATATCTAGCCTCAAAGTTCAAAATTCTACCAAATAGTTAAATTTTCAAGCCAAAAAGTGGAATTTTCTACAAAACTGTTGAATTTTTAATCAAATATGTGAATTTCTAAAGAAAGATTTAAGTTTTTAGGCGAAAAATTCCGAGGTTATAACTAATCGTTTTTAATGAAAATTCAACAATTTTTTTGAAAATATGTCTTTTTGATTTAAAAATTCACCTGCTTTAATAGAAGTTTTCTCTTCCTTGTGAAAAAATGCAACTGTTTAATGAAAAATTTAACTACCTTGTTGAAAGTCATACTTTGTAGTTCAAAATTCTACTATTTAGCAGAAAATCAACTTAATGTTTACAATTCTTATTTCGGTGTTTGGAAGGGAACTGGAATCTTCTTTCGATGAAAATGTAACTCACTTTTCAAAGTTTTTTTTTAAATTTATCTGTTTTAGAAAAAGCTTCATTTTTCTTAAATAAAAATTTAACTGTTTGGTTGAAAATTAAACAAATTTGTTGAAAAGTCATACTATTCTTTAAAAATTTTGCTGTTTTGTTAAGAATGTAACTATTGTGTAGAAAATTTACTTTTTCATTAAATTTAATATTTTGCTGTTGAAAACAGAACTGAAATATTTTCTGAATGAAAATTCAACTATTTTTATTTAAATTTGTTTTTTTTTTTTGTAATCAAACTATTTTGTTTAGAAGTCATACTTTTAGTTGGAAATTCCACTGTTAAGCCTAAAATTCAATAATTTCGTAAAGAATTTGCTTTCTGTTTAAAAGTTATGTTTTGGTGGTAAAAATAGAACCGAAATCTTTTCTGAATGAAAATTTAACTATTTTCTTAAAAATTTTTTTTTTTTTTTTTAAATTAAACTATTCTGTTAAGAAGTCATACTTTCAGTTGGAAATTCCACTGTTATGCTGAAAATTGAACTATTTTGTAGAAAATTTGCTTTTTGTTTAAAATTTATGTTTTGGTGTTGCAAAGAAAACTGGTCTTTTCTAAATGAAAATTCAACTATTTCTTTGAAAATTTGTTTTTTTTTTTGCGATTAAGCTATTTTGTAAAGAAGTCATACTTTACTTGTAAATTACACTGTTATGCTGAAAATTTAACTTTTTCGTAGAAAATTTACTTTTTGGTTAAATTTAATATTTTGGTGCATGAAAGAGAACTAAAATCTTTTCTGAATGACAATGCAACTATTTTTTTGAAAATTTTTTTTTTTGTAATTAAACTATTTCGTTAAGAAGTCATACTTTTAGTTGGAAATTCGACTGTTATTCTAAAGCTTTAATTATTTCGTAGAAAATTTGCTTTTTGTTTAAAATTTATGTTTTGGTGTTGAAAATAGAACTGAAATCTTTTCTGAATGAAAATTCAACTATTTTTTTCAATTTTTTTTTTTTTTGTGATTGAACTATTTTGTTAAGAAGTCATACTTTTAGTTGGAAAATCCACTGTTATGCTGAAAATTCAACTATTTCGTAGAAAATTTACTTTTTGGTTAAATTTAATATTTTGGTGTTGAAAAGAGAACTGAAATCTTTTCTGAATGAAAATTCAACTATTTTTTTTTTAATTTGTTTTTTTTTTTGTAATTGAACTATTTTGTTAAGAAGTCATACTTTTAGTTAGAAATTCCACTGTTATGCTGAAAATTAAACTATTTCGTAGAAAATTTGCTTTTTGTTTGAAATTTATGTTTTGGTGTTGAAAATAGAAATGAAATCTTTTCTAAATGAAAATTTAACCATTTTTTTTTAATTTGTTTTTTTTTTGTAATTAAACTATTTTGTTAAGAAGTCACACTTTTAGTTTAAAAATTCCACTGCTATGCTAAATATTTAACTATTTCGTACAAAATTTACTTTTTGGTTAAATTTAATATTTTGTGTTAAAAAGAAAATGGAAATCTTTTCTGAATGAAAATCCAACTATTTTTTTTTAATTGTTTTTTTTTGTAATCAACCTATCTTGTTGAAAAGTCATACTTTCAGTTGTAGATTCCACTGCTATGCTAAAAATTGAACTATTTCGTAGAAAATTTACTTTTTGGTTAAATTTAATATTTGCTGCTGAAAAGAGAATTGAAATTTTTTCTGAATGAAAATTCAACTTTTTTTTTTAAAAATTGTTTTTTTTTTGTAATTAAACTATTTTGTTAAGAAGCCATACTTTTAGTTGAGAATTCTAATGTTATGCTGAATATTTAACTATTTCGTAGAAAAATTACTTTTTGTTTAAAATTTATATTTTGGTGTTGAAAAGAGAACTGAAATCTTTTCTGAATGAAAATTCAACAATTTTTTTGAAAATTTGTTTCTTTTTGTAATTAAACTATTTTATTAAGAAGTCATACTTTTAGTTGGAAGCTCCACTGTTATGCTGAAAATTGAACTATTTCGTAGAAAAAATACTTGTTGTTTTAAATTTATATTTTGGTGTTGAAAAATGAACTGGAATCTTTTCTGGATGAAGGTTCAGCTAATAATAAGATGTGTCGTTTTTTTATTGAAAATTTATCTTTTAGGATTGAAAATTCAATTTTGTTTGTAGGATTTTTATTTTTTTTTTTTGGATAAAAATGCCACTTGGATGAAGAATTCAACAATTTTGTTAAAAAGTCATCCTTTTTGGAAAAAAATTCGTCTTTTTAGATTTGAGATTCCATTTTTTTTGTAGAAATTTATTTTTCGGTTAAAAACTTATATTTTGATCGTGAAAAGTCAACTAACATTTTTTTTAAAAGAAACTTGAATTGTTTTTTTTCAAATTTATGTTTTTGATTGAAAAATTTATCTGCTTTCTTAGAAATTTCTTTTTTTCATGAAAATGAACCTTTTTGGTTAAAAATTATTGTTCTTTGCTTGAGTATTCAGCTATTTTGTTTATATTATTATATTATTTATATTTTTAGTTGCAAATTGATTTCTCTGGTTAAAATATTAACTATTTTGTTAAAAACTAATTTTTGAAAATTTAAAGTTTAACTAATTGGGTAAAAGTTAAATTACATTGTTAAAAATTTACTTTTTTTATTAAAGGCTTATGTGTTCGATTCAAAATTCAACTGTTAGCAGAAAAAACTTTCTTTTTGGTTTAAACTTAATTTTTTAACTACAAATTTATTTTTCAAATTTTTTAAAGATTGTCTTTTTTAGTTCAAAATTCTCTTTTTTTTGATAAAAATAATTTTTTTGGTTTGAAATTTAATTTTTCTTCAGTAAGAATGCAACAGTTTTGTGGATAAATAATTTTTTGCTAAAGTCATATTTTTTGGATAAAGATTTAATTTTTGTATAGGAAATTCGTCTTTTGGCTCGAAGGTCTAAGAATTTAGATGAAATTATCTGAAAAAGATCCATTTATTGCCAAAACTTGAATAGTTAAATTTTCTATCAAATAAGTTTTTTTTCAACACAAAAAAACGACAAACTCTTAGCTAAATAGTTCAATTTTCAAGCAACAAGATGAATCTTTAACCAAAAAGATTTATTTCTCAAATTGTAGTTTAAATTTCAATCAAGTAGTTGAATTTTCAACCAAAAATATAAAAATTTTCAAACAAAAATTGAAAGTTGAATTTTTCAACCAAAAAGAATTATATTCAACAAAAAAAGAAAGAATTCGCAGACATAATCGTTAAATTTTCTACTAAAGTGACGAACTATTAAATGAAATGATGAATCTTTAACAAAAAATACAGTTTTAAACAATAAAGTAGTTTAACTTTAAAGTTAAATGTTAACAAAAAAAATTAATTTCCGTTCGTTAAAGGTGAATTTTAAACCAAAAATGTAAAAGTTAAATTTTTAGTATAAAAGTTACTTTTTTTGAATGAAATTAATTATCAATTAGTTTAATTCTAACAGTTAACTTTTAAGCCAGAAAAGAAGAATTCTCATCAAGAAGAATGATTTTTTAACGAAATTGTTAAATTTTTAAATAAAAATTAATTTTTTGAATTTCCGCTTTAAAAAACTAATTTTTAACAAGTTTCATTTAAATGAAAAAGACCAATTTTCTACTAAATTGTGAAATTTTAACTAATAAAGAATACATTTTTAACAAAAAATTAAATACATAACTTTCCAGATAAAAAAATTATTTTATACAAAAAAGCAAATCACGAACCAAATAGTCCTATTTTGTACCAAATTGTTTAGTTTTCAAGCCAAAAGGGTAATTTAAAAAAAATATATTTTTTTATTTTCAACTAGAGGAATTTACGTCAGAATAGTTAAGTTTTCAATCTAAGAAGTCAAATTTTTCAACTAAAGAATATCAATTTTCCCCATAAATGTTTAATTAGAAAAGAGGGATTTTCAACAAAATACATGCAGTTTCTACCAGATATTAAATTTTCATCTCAAAAAGGATACATTTTAAACAAAAAATGGAATTGTTTACCTTTAAGATAAAAAAAATTTATTTTCTACCAAAAAAAAAAACAAATTTTCAACCAAATAGTTTAATTTTCAAATAAGCGATTTCATTTTAATTCAAAAATATCAATTTTTCACAAAAAAGTCAATATCTAGCCTGATAGTTCAAAATTTTACGAAATTGTTAAATTTCCAAGCCAAGAAGTAGAATTTTCTACAAAACTGTTAAATACGCAACCAAATATGTGAATTTGCAAAAAAGATTTAAGTTTTCAGGTTAAAAATTCTGAAGTTTGAACTAAGCAAAGATAAATTTCCAACCGAAAATAAAGTTATCAAGTTTCCAGTTTAAAAAGCAAATTTCCAAACAGTTGAATTTGATCAAAAATGAAGATATCATAACAAAATATTTAAAGATTTGACCAAAAGAATGAATTTTCCACCATTTTCTTGAATTTTCAACTTATAACAAAACTTTAAACGTAAAATAAAATATATAGTTTTTGAAATAAAAAATTAATTTTCAACAAAAAAACGAATTTTCAACTAAATAATTTAATTTTTTATTATTTATTAAACAGAAATAACAATTATTGATATGGTTCAGCGGTTTTCTTCAAGGAGTAGGGCAAGAAAAAGTAAAGATATGATCGAAATTGCCTCGATATACTGACTTCAATGAAATGGCACAAGTCGAGCAGCAACTGCTTGTTATCCAATATTTTTCTCCATTTTCGTCTTTAATCTGAAAAAAAATCTAGTAACCTTCTCGCATTGCAGGAAAAATTTTTTGTCTCTGTTTTTGTGGTACAAAAAAACCGCAAACGTA
>JAUELO010048350.1:0-10153 GCA_032357855.1 Amphibolips quercusostensackenii | reverse complement strand
TACATTAGGTTCTCGCCGCACAGTCACAGGTGCTTTTCTAGTGAAGCATATAAACGACATGTAAACCGCAATCCTTTACAACATTGATTTTTTTTAAATGTCAAATTGAATATGATGTTTTCGATATAAACTATAACTGAAAAAATTTATGTTAATAGTAATTGTATTAAAAAATCGGTGTGGCACGGCTTACAAAGCTTTAATCTTTCGCCAATGCCCTAAATGGTGAACGTTGCGCTAAGATTTTCATTTCAGTTATTAGGATACCTAAAAAAATTTTAGTTCTAGGTCTAAAAACAAATTTGATTAGTTTCTGATGTTGAGAAAGAAAATCAAATTTCAGAATAAAAATACTTCTACTCTAATAAATGTTTTGTGTTTATTAAGGAATAAGCCCTTAATATTTCAAAACAATGCAACATTTTTAGCCATACTGTTTTTCTTTTTATTATAATGTTCTTTCAGATTATACAGAGAATATTCTTCATAACGAATCAATTAAATATATTTGTGCGACATTATTATCAAACCAAATATTTGTAAATATAAGGAGATCCTGTATATTTAAATCATTTTAGTAGAATAGAAGTGGGTTTTAAAAATTTAGTGAATTTAGGACAATTTAACGAAATGAATAAAAATTTTAGAGAATTGAATGAAGCAAAATGGGAGCTAACAGAATTGAGAGCAAATACAAGAGAATTAAAGTAATTTTATGTAAAATCGAAAAGAACAATAAATTACATTAAATTCAAGAAAACTTATAGTAATATATGTGGAGTAGAAAGAATTTAGAAGCACTTATATCAATTAAAATTAAGTACAAATTATTTAATATAGAGCCTGAAAATACAAGGTGAGTTGAAAAGACTTTAAAATAATAGAACAAACAAGCCAATAATTGATTTAGTTTTGCAGAATAAGGCAAATTTACAAAAATTCCGTCAAACTTGAAAGATTTGATGTTAATGAAAAAGATTGGAAAAAAATTCAGAAAGAACTTTTGAGAATTCAGTGTGAATTACAAATTAATTCAGATAAATTGCAAGAAATTAATCAAAAAATTAACTAATTTTAGTTAAGTGTGAGTAAATTTATAAAACTAGTCAAAGGATTTGGTATGAATGTATTTTAAAGGCGTAAATATATAAGGTGACTTTCAAATATTGCAGGGTAAATTAAAGGAATTTAAAAAGTGTATTAAGTGAGTAGAATTATGTGAGGGGTAGGGCTAGCGGGTGAAAGTAGGGACATTTTTTAGAAATTTTTTTTAAAACATGGTTAAAGAAAATTAAATGTCATATTTTATACATAAAAAGCATTATTCAGAGTACATTTATTGAAGTTTTTTTAAAATATATATTTGAAAATAAGTTAGTTACATAGCATTACCGAGGACGCCTTATCAAACAAATTATTTGCGGTGCCAACTGCAGCTCATCGCAGAATTATGTATAGTTGACAAGCAAATAAATTTTATCATAACAAAGAAAGGTAAGCGACCGTCAAGCAACATAACCGATATATGTACCTGCCGCTTAGTTGTGCGCTTCTTTTTTTAACCGCCTCGTAGGGGCGGAGACTTGAAGGTCAATAACTTAAATAGTTTGGCTCTAAAGGACTTAAAATTTTGACACAACATTTTTGAAATATTTTACTATAAAAAAATTTAAAAAGTCGATTTTTCGAAAGTTACAAGACCCTACTTCCCCTTAAGTAAATTTAGAAGAATGTAATGTAGTTTAATAGAATTTTCGACACATAAATAAAAATTCAACGTAATTTTTTATTTCATATATTAAAACTGAGGCAGCCTCTTTTCTTCTAATCAAAGATATTTACACCATAATCGGTCACAGACGCATTTTCGTGATCAAATCAAGTGATCTGATAAGAGTAGCATGCATAATTTGATGTTTCGCGGAAAGTCTGGTTTTTTAACCCATTGTCTATGGACTGGATTGCAGCGCAGTTTATGATGAAGAGACCTATAGTTCAAGGTGAGATCCAAATCACTAGAACCTCGGTATAACTACATAGAAAAATTATCAGAGGTACTGGTTCAAGGATAGTATCTTGGACCTCTAAAGTGAAATCCGAGCGCCTCTGGATGCTTTGCTAAAGCTACTGTCCGGCTCTCCATAGAAATTCTATCGTCTACTTTGCTGTAGCCTAGAAAATATCTTACAATGCGACAGGTTTGTAGTAAAGCCATTTCTTAAGCTTTTACTAGTACTCTACTGACTAAAAGATATTTAGACATCACGATGTCGGGTTGATCGGCTCGAATTTAATGATCTGTCTAAATAGTAAGGTCCCAAAGTATGATGTAATGTTCATTTTTAAAAACAGGCTCTAGAATGTATTTACACACAAAATGAAGTTTAATGAAGCCGCTCACTTAACGCATAGCATTGTCGCACCAATCACGCAGTGAATGATGCCACTTCTCTTTGTAGGACGGCTGTACTAATGCGTGATAACCATTACCTCGAACTGCTAAAAAGCGTTTCACCAACAGCATTGTCAAACCGTTCTGCACACGCGTCACATGCGGCACAGCTCCGCGCTTTCGCAGCTTAGGGCAATCTGGCAGCCATATTTTGGAACAACTTTTCTCCTCAAGTTTGGGCTAACCAGTGACACGAATTCAGATCAGACGCCACACCAGACCCAAGCGCAGCGACTCTCTTACCTCCAGCACGATAGTTTACCCTAACTTTTTTCCATGTAAATAGGCATCTATTATGCTAAAAGTCCTAGGTTTAGGGAAATTTGTTAATGTCTAATGCCATCCACATCAATATAATTGTGCGTGTACTATTTCTGAGAGATTATGCAATAACAATTAATGCTGTACTCGATAGATTCGTTTGTATCTTTACATAATTAAGACCTTTTTACCATGTCTTAATTCTTACAAAGCTGCTTAACGTCTACAACATTCCTAGCATTTCGATCGCTAAATTACTGTGGTGCATTCGGTATCTGTCACTTCAACCTGGATTGCTCCATTTAACCTTAGAGTGCAGGATTTGACCACTTTATTAGCCCAAAGGAGTGCGTGAAAAAAGATATGGCACAGGTGTGTTTGTCCTGACCTTTTTACCATGTTGAGAGAACTCTTAAGAACCATTGCATGTTGTGACATGCAGTAGCGAAACCATAAATTTTTTGTCTCTCTTAAACACATTGAGAACAAAAGATGTAGGGAGGGCAGTTGCTTTTTCTATGTCCTCTGTTTCCAGTTTGTTTGAGGAAGACTTACAATTTCTTGACCCGCCACTGGCGACATGAATCACTTGCTGCAGTTTATGGTATTAAATAGCGTATAGCTTCTAGTCTTTCATTTGCAGAATATAGGTCCTTAATATGTAGTAAAGACTGTTAAAAGAGACATAATTTCCAGGGCTTAATTTCTATTTTTTCAATCAAAAACTAAGTCAACTTATTTTTAGACCAAAACGGCTTAATGAAACCTCTACACAATAATTAAAAAATAAAGAAAAATACATGGCACCACTTTTTTAACCAATAAAAAAATTAAGAGGTTTCTATTTATATAAATATGTTAAACAAACTATAACATGCAGAAAAGTTAAACAAAATATGGTAATAAATAAAGTCCTCTCTGAGTTATCAACAGACCTTATAATTCTCACTCTACCCCATATTCAGCTATTAGAAATTTTGAAAATTGTCCAATGAAATATAATTATCTAAGAAGGACAACGTTAAGGCCTTTAATCAATAAGAAAAATACTTTGTTTAAATAATATTATCAATAAGAAAGCACTTAAATTATCAGTACATACTCAAATTGTTAAACAAATTCTTAATCAGCACGTGCATTAATTAGTTTTTTCTATGCTTAAAAGGAAAAATGATGACAGTTTTACCTCTGGCTTCCACCATGGCAATCGTCCTTAGCTCTATTTGTGAATATAGTTATATAATTACATATATAATTTATGAAAATTGAAATTTTTTTTAAAAAGCTCAAGCTCTCCGCACTTTATTAATAAATAATAATAAAAGAGAACTAAATTATAGTAGGTTAATATTTTTTTAAAAATAAAATTAATATAGGTGCGATTCTTAAGATAAGATAAGATAGTTGAACTTTTGAACAAAGGAGACCAATTTTTTTACCAAAAAGAATGACAAATATTTTGAATTTTAAGATTGAAAATAAAATTAATAAAATTTGTTCAAAAAAGACACGAGAGACGAAAAAAAAATAAACAACATATAAAATAAGCAAACGACATTCATAAAAAAAACAATACAAGTGTTAATGAAATGTTTCATAACAAAATTGTTATTTTATATGATGCACACATTTTTCTATCATAAAAAACAAGACAGCGCAAGTACGTAAGTTTCAATACTAATTTAATCTCGTGTTCTATTAAAAAAACGGTTGCGAAATATAGTAAGACTATCTAAAACCTATAATTCGTCATAGCATTCTAACTGTGACGGTTTTTGCTTCCTCTCTTTGGGTGGTCGCAAATCGGTAAGGTCGAGCATGCATTGAGACATCGTCACTATTTCTTTCACATGCTGCTTTTCCTTCTTATTTAAATAGTCTATTTTATATTGTTGTAATTTTGAATATTCAAAGGGGATGAGTTCTTGTGTGCAAGATGCGCCGCGTCTATTTTAGTCTCGTGCGCTACTCTGACGCTAATAAATCCAAACGTATATTTATCTTCCAAGGCCGCCTTTGCTGCTGATCTTAAGAAAATTATTTTATCAAAAAATGCACTTACTTAATCTTTGCGATTCATCCAAATAGTGGAAATTTCATGCAAATACCAAGAATAATGATGAAGAATAAGACAAAGCGGTAAGTATGCTGTAGCTATTTATATGTTTGATTTGATTTTGAAAATGAAAGGGTTGTAACAGGTGAATCTGTTGTTGAAGTTCCATCTACTGGTGATCAATCCGCAGAGGAAAAATTTTAAAATGGATTTAATCACATGTTTTGCCAAAATGTAAAGATTTTGGAATAAAAGACAACTTTTAAATTATTTGAATTATTGAAAGTGTAAGAACTGTTTAAAAATCCGTAATAGAAAAGTTCAAATTTAAGAATTTTAGATGAGAATCAAGATAAAAATTCAAAATCCACTTGGATCTCGTGTTTCGAAGAGAGAGTACCGTTTCTTCTTCACTATTCCTACTCATTAAAATATTTGTAACCTTGATAAGGGTACTTTTTGAACATCGAAACGTTGTTTTCATGTCATGTGTTTTTTATTATTGTGATTGTATAGTACCAAAAATTTAAAAAAAAAGCGTAAAACGGTATGAATTATCTGGAATGAGGTTTCATCACCCTTTTGTTCTATTTTTACTAGGCTCGGAACATAGCTCTGGATTATTTTACAATCTCGGATAAGTTTTGAATTGAAAATTGTCTCAATTTTTTATTTCGATTTTTTAATTTTTTAGTAATTTTTTGAATGTTTGTGAAATTGCGGGCAAAATTTTTCATTTATTGAACAATTTATAATTTTAAGTGTTTTTGATATTATAAGAGTTATTGAATTCATAGATGTTTAATTGATAACAATCCTAGAAAAGTGACTTAGGTTTTATATCAAGCAAAAATGAAAAAAATCGTAGTTGTCTGTTTCACTAATAATTTAGCTATCGAGCATAAAGTAATTTTTAAAACTACTAAAATTGTGCTTACAGAAGAAGCGGTATTAGGCAGAAGTACATATTAATGAAACATAGAGTTCGCAGTCAATTGTCTGTCTGTATGATAGTACCTATCGCTTAATGATGGACTGCCTCCGCATCTAGTGCTTAGGTACAGTAAATGTCAGGCGTGTATTTTGCGGCAAGAAACGAGTAGATGAAAAATTACTCTAAAATTCATGCATTAATGAAAGACTAAGAAAATTTGATGAATAGGTGTGATAAACGGCATTGCCGTGACAGCATGAGCTGTCAAAGAAAGGGCAAAGTGATGCTAAATACGCAATGACTTGTGTGATATGAATTAAAGGTTACTTTCTGTTAGAAAGCGTTTTAATTTTAAGTAAAAGAAAGAAGATTGCAATGAAAAGGTGAAGATGCTGAAACTAGTTTGAATTTTTACAACTTTAATAACTGCTGCAGAAACAAAATGCTTTGACAGTCAGGCAGACGTTCACCTTTTAAACCTTGTTAAAGGTTAAATGTATTTATTGTAAGAGCTCTATTTAAGGGTGATCAATCCTTTAAAAAAAACTAAGAATAGAATTAAGATTTGTGTTTCAAAAAACTTTTATTTTTTTCGTTAGTCTCAGAATGCTTAAAAATTGCGAAAGTTGCACTTTTTAATTTAATAATCATTTTAAATTTTTTAAAAGGAGTTCGAATCAATTCAAACCGCCTGTTACTTGCTTTTAGGTGGAATCCTAGCATAGTTAATGTTTATGTCCGAACTTTAAAGTTAAATTTTAAGGTTTTTACAAAAGAAATTCGAGTTTGAAGTTTAGTTATTAAAGAAAACACTGAATTTGAACGAAAAGTGACATCCCACTGCTGCCATTGAATCAGCTGTCACGTCTCAAGGAAAGGCAAGGGAAGTTCAATAAGAGGAAACATAAGGGAGGCTAATGAACTGATTAAGTCAGGGTGGTAAGACCTGACAATTATTTAATGTTGAATTCGTTGTGACTTTATCAATACTACGAGGATTGTAAAAATTCAGAAATAAACAAGTTAATAGATGCGTAGATATTTATCCAAACGAAAAAGATAAGAATGGAAATTACAGCAATTAAAATATCTGCAACATACGCTATCTTTCAATTATGAAAGGGCAAAAGATGATTTGGGTGACAATTTTATCTGCGTTAACTTGCAAGTTGGCGAAAAAACTCAACCGCATGTTATGTCGATTTTATGTTCTTTAATTGCAGAGCAGCAAAGAAACTCTACTGGATGTTATGGCGAGTTTATTCAATTTAATTGTAGAACAGCGACGGAATTCTACTGTATGTTAGTTAAAATTATCCTGACAGCGTAACTGGAAGATAATTCTAAAACTTTGTTCTTTTGTGAGAATCTACGACTTTAAGAATCTGCCCATTACTCACGACTTTATTAACTATTTTGCAATGAGGTAAAGGTGCGCGACCTAATCAGGGCGCTTCATACTACGTAGATTCAAGTATACTGTATGACGTTTGAGAACGTAAGACAACCACCAGCAATAATTCTAAGGTTTATATAAACAAAGTCTTCTCCAAAGGTCACGTACGAATCGCCAACGTTGCAAATGGTAGGTAAAATTTAATATAGTTACAAATAGCACCAAAGAATCGCTAAAGATACAAATAGCACGAGCGAATTGTGAAAGATACAAATTACACATTAAAATGTGGAGATTAATTCAAAACCTAAGGTGCCATGTTTCTAAAAATTTAAATAATTTCTCAGTCACAAATGATAATAAAAAAGTGTAATTTTAAACAAAATAGTTACATCTTTGACCAAATAGTAGAATTATTAACCAAAAGAAGTCAATTTTGAGTAAAGTATAATAGTAGACTTTTCCACTAAGAGAATGATCTTTAAACGAAAAATAGACGGTTTTTCTTACTGGGTTTTATTGATTCTTTATATAAGTAATACTTCAAAAACGGTGTATTAGGAACATAGGGGGAATTTAGTGGTGACAGTAGAAATAAATGAATAAAAAATTATTATAGTAATTATATTAAATAATTGTGAAACTACTTTTCTTCGAAAAATGAAAAACTGTTTTTCTTACTTTCATGCACATTTTTTAGGGCAAATAGTTGCGTGTTATTTTTCAGTGCGTGTATCAAAGTGTTTTGTATTTGAAAAAAAATTTTTAATAAATTTTTACAGAAACCCTTCCAAATAACGTTCCCTTCGTATGGCTGACGAAGCCTCCAAGAGCTTGCTGAGGGCCAACTTCCCTCCTTTTTTTTACTTCTCTTCAAAATATTGCCATTTTTTCACAGAAGAAATACTATTAAAAAAAAGCATTATTTGTTCCTTGTTGGAGGGCTAAGTTCACAATTTGACTGCTTACATAATGTCACCCCTATTCCTTATGCTCCTCGCGGCAGACCTTCTTTAAAAGGCATTTACCTAAGAGGCTTCTTCTTTCTCCTGAACATCCTTTTCGTATTAGGTCTAAGTCACCTTCTGTCAGTCCCATGGCTTCGTCTTCTAGATCTATGTCTCCACCTGCCAGGAACACAAAATCTGCATCAAGGTCCCTGGCACCTCCTTCTTAGTGCACAGCTCCACCTACAAGGCTTTGTACTGCTGATTTAAGGGGGTTTCGAGCTGAACAGCTTAAATTTATTTGGCTTATTCCAAATAGGAACCCGCGCTAAATATTCGAACGAAAAAGATACACTTTTCCTACTAATAAACATTTTAAATTATTAGTCACACCTCACCATTATGTGCCTATGACAACCGACGAACACATTGTTATATCAACACCCGATGGTGACGTCTTTGCAATATTGAAGAGTCATTATGCTCTTGCTGGACTTGGTGCACTTGGATACGCTACGAGACGGATAGAAATAAACATATCAAGCAGCATAGTTACCCCATTGACCAGAGAAGAAGCCTTTGAAGCACCAGTAGGTTCTCGCCGCACAGTCGCAGGGCGCTTTTGAGTGTAGAATATGAATTTTGAGGGACAGTACAACGTTTTTGACCGATATTGTTGTTCTGTTTACTACAGAGTTTTTTAGAATGTACAGGGAAAATCATTCAAAAAGATAAAATTCAAAATATTTGCACCAAACCATAATTTGTGAAATTTACAAGAATTTGAGAGAATCAAATTGAGTAAGATGAAACTTAGTAGAACTTAGGGTAAATTAAATAGAATTCAAGTGAATTTAAATAAAGGAATAAAAGTTTCAAATACTGCATTGCAAATTAATACTAGCTGTGAATTCGATCTCGAATCTTCCCACTTTATTTGAATTTATATTTATATGGTGCTCAATTCACGAGAACTTTGCTTTCTGATATCAAATGTATTTGCTTCCACATAGAGGAAGCATTAGTGATTTTTTTTAATAATAGCCAGACTGAAGTTTCCATTTTGATCTACTCAAAAAGAGAAATTTACAAAAAAATGCAAAATAACAAAATGATACAATATTGTTTTTAAATAAAATGACAAATAAGGAAAATCAAAGTTCTTATTTGAGATAATAATTTTTTGAGATGGAAAAGGGAGGGGGAAATCCTGTCACACCCTATTCTTTTTCTAGGTATTTAATTTGTTTACGAAACTTTTCAGAATTATTTTATTTAAAAATTCATGGTCAGAAAGTATTTTTTGTTCATGCATCAACTTTGATTCATGTTGAAGTTTTTTTATTCAAAACAAACGTTATAAAAATTACGAACGTGCACAACTTCCCTAGTCTTTAAAAAAGTGGATTAATATTATAGGTCAATCGTCTTCTCTCTTAATGAAATATACGAACAGGATAGGTCAGTCGATTTATCACAAACCAAGAAACCTTTTTTATTTTTGCATGAATTTCAAATTATGTTGAAGAAAAAAGTTTTATCATAAAAAACCGTTTTTTCAAATATTATACATTATCATAGCTTCCTCAATCTTCAATAAAATATATCAACATTATAGGTCAATGGATTCTTCTCGAATCAACGCATCTGCTCTACTTTCACATCAACTTTAAATTATGAAATTGAGAAAATTTGTAATATGAAAGTCAATTTAAAAAAAATATAAATAAACATGGCATTTGTACTCTTCGATAAAATATATTAATATTATAGGAAAATACATTCCTCTCAAACCAAGAAATGTTTTATATTCGTGCATCCATTTTGAATTATTTTATGAAAACAGTTTTACCATAAAAAACAATTTTTAAAATATTATAAAGTGCTAGAAAAAAATGCAATAAATATTTTTAGAAATCCTTTGGTCGGTTTCAAGATATTAGCAACAAAAATAAGCCTTTCAAATTTCATTTATTTATCTGCAACCATTTTTAAGTTATCGCGTTCACATGAAAGGCGTGATATCCACACACACACACACACACACACACACACACACATATATATATATATATATATATATATATTCACAAATAAACACACAGAC
>JAUELO010048336.1:0-10153 GCA_032357855.1 Amphibolips quercusostensackenii | reverse complement strand
AATATTAAATATATATATATATATATATATATATATATATATATTAAATCCACTTGAGTTTAAGAATAATATTTATTTAATTATATTGCTAAACATAATGAGCTATCCTCTGAAAGTACTTTAAGATAGTACATATTTTTTTTAACATTCAGAGGACTTTTAAATTAATGACATCACTAATTTTCACAGTGTCAACATGGCTTTCTGTAGGTAGCAACAAAAATGTTATTAATGAATATAAAATCAGTTATTTTGTACTAAATGAATATAGAAATACATATCGCATGTACAATAAAATACTTATGGATGTAAAAGTATTTAATTTAAATTCCCACAATTTTAATAAAAGCATTTTTATTGCACAGTGTCCTTCACTAAAATTGTGTCGGCAAAAGCCCTGCTTACCCTATCTACATAATGTCTAAAATAATAGAAAAGAAAAGCTACAGCAATATTTTAGATAATTTTTTGTCAATGAAATGACTAGCTTTAAACAAAACTCCTCTTTATAGCTCCGCTGGGATCAAAATAACATAAAAATGTAACATTTTTAATAATTCATGAAAATTGATATTTTAAACTTCAGAACTAATATATAATAAGTGTGTACAATATATAGGCAATCAAACTTTGAATTTTTGTAAGAAAATACCTGTTCCTGACAAAAATACTAACATTTCCTATCACTGTTCAAACATTGTTAATATTATTTAAAATCTAATTATTTGTTGTTAACAGTAGTAATTTTAGATAAAAAACATTAAAATATCATAATAACTAATTGTTTAAGATTGCAACTATTTTTTTATTAAATCTAACTTTTTTGTTAAAAGATAACAGATTTCCGATAAAAAATGTTACAATAACCTGAAATCGATTAAATCTTGTCAATCTTCTATTAAATCTATATTATCTATATCCATCAGCGGATAAAAACGCGAGCATAAGTTAAAATTGTTAAAAGGTTGTTTACCTTCTTCAAAATTTGTTTCTAATTAGTGCAAGGATGTGGACGCCTGTTCAAAAATATCGATTTCGGGTTACAACGCCAATTTTTGACGAAAAACACTAATACAATCCGAAATATTTCACTCTTGTAAATTTGTTATCAACGAATTGCAAATGTTTTTTAAAATCTAATCATTTTTATTAGAAAACAAAGAATTCTGACTAACACTATTAAACGTACAACATAACATAAATATGTTTATAATATTGTGCGTAATCCTTGAAATCTAATGATTCTTATGATTTATAAATCTTGTTTGAAGTATAATAATTATTTCTTATACCAATATTTGTGTAAGACAGCAACATAACCTAAAATTGTTAAAATATGTGAATCCTCTTCAAAATATATTTTTCTGAATTAAATATACCAATTTTTGACGAACAACTTTATCATAATCCAAAACTGTTTGTAAAAATTCTAAACTTGATTTTTGTTTTAAAATACTAAATTTTGGTGCAAAAGGCTAACGTAACCTTATATTGTTTAAACATTATGAACCTTAAAAATCCAATGATTTTTATATAATATAGCTAATTTCCCTTAAAATGCGTTAATATGACCTTAAACTGTTAAAAATTGCTGATCTTCGGCGAAATATAATGATGTTTGTTTTTGAATACGAATTTTTGGGGTAAAACGCTAACGCAAGCTAAGATTGTTGAAAGATGTGAGTCTCCTTTCAAATATATATATTTTTAAATACTAATTTTTGATTAAAAACATGAACATAATCCAAAATTATCAAAAGATACTTAATCTTGTCCAAATTATCATGATTTTTGTTATAAAATGTCAATTTTTAGTGTAAAACGCTAACATAATCTACAATTGTTAGAATTGCAAATCTTCTTTAAAAGCCAGTTTTTTTCATATTACACTAGCTGTGAATTCGATCTTAAGTGTTTCCACTTTAATTGTATTTATATTTATATGGTGCTCATTTCACGAGCACTTTGCTTCCAGTTAGCAAATGTATTTGCTTCCTCATAGAGGAAACATTAGTTATTTTTAAAATAATAGACAAACTAAAGTTTTCATTCTGATCAATGCAAGAATTAAAATCTACAAAAAATGCAAAATTACAAAATAATACGAAATTTTTTTTTAATACAATGACAAATCAGACAAATCAAATTTTGTATTTAAAATGGTAATTTTTTGAGATGGAGAAGGGAATGGCGAAATTCTGTAACACCCTATCCCTTTCTGAGCTTTATGATTTTTTCACAAAAATTGTCAGATTTATTTTATTTAAAAATCTATGATCAAAAAGTCTTTTATATTTACGCATCAACTTTAAATTAGGTTAAGGAAAAAAGTTTTTTTGTTTAAAACAAATGTTTCAAATATAACGAATAAGCATGAATTTCTTACTCTTTAAAAAAGTGTATTAATACGTTAAAGGAAAAAAATTGCACTATAAAAAAACTTTTTTTCAAATATCATGCATAACCATAGCTTCCTTACTCTTCAATAAAATGTATCCATATTATGAGTCAATCGATTCCTCTCGAATCAACATATATTTTCTATTCTCACATCAACTTTAAATTATGTGGATGACAAAATTTTTACTATAAAAATCGATGTTTAATATAATATAAATGACCATAATTTTCTTACTCTTTGATAAAATGTATTAATATTTTAGGTCAATCAATTTGTCCCGAACCAAGGAATCTTTTATGTTCTTGCATTAATTCTGATTTATGTAAATGAAAAAAGGTTTAACAATATAAATCGATTTTTAAAATATTATTTTATACATTCGTTTTTGCTTTATTCGTAAAAAACAATATAAAAAATTAAAAATTAAATTTTTGGACAAACGACACATGCTACGACAATAAATAATAAAACAAAAGTACTTCACTTAAAAAAAGCTATCAATTTGTGATAAATCATTTTTTGATGAAAAGCCTGGTTTTGGTTTTAGTCGTAAAAAATAAAACTAAAAATAAGATAACTAAATTTTTGGACAAACAACACAAGCTATAAAAAAAATAAAAAGACGAAAGTTTCTCATACAAAAGAGAGCTAAAAATTTGTCCTGAATAATTTGTTGATAGAGTGCGTAGTTTTTGTTTTAATTGTAAAAGATATGATTAAAAATAAAAAATGAATTTTTTTAAAATTAATAGACAAAAGTTAGTCGCCCAGAAAGGATCTACAAATTTGACATTAATAATTTCTTGATAGCCACAGTAGATTTTCTTTCTGGCATCAAAAATAGGATTGAAAATAAAACTAGTTGTGAATTCGATCTCGAGTGGTTCCACTTTATTTGTATGTATAATAATATTGTGCTCATTTCACGAGCACTTTGCTTCCCGTTAGCAAATGTATTTGCTTCCTCATAGAGAAAGCATCATCGATTTTTTAAATAATAGACAAACTAGAGTTTTCATTTTTATTAATTTAAGAATAAAAAATTTACGAAAAATACAAAATTACTAAATAATACAAATTTTTTTAAAATACAATGACAAATCAGACAAATCCAATTTTGTATTGCAAATGGTAATTTATCGAGATGGAAAAGGGGAGGGGGAAATTCGGTCACACTCTATGCCTTTCCCAGCTTTATGATTTTTTTACAAAAATTGTCAGAATTATTTTATTTAAAAATTTATCATGAAAAAGTCTTTTCGATACATGCATCAACTTTGAATTATGTTGGTGAAAAAAGTTTTCGGTTTTGAATAGATCTTTCAAATATTATGAATGAGCATCACTGTCTTACTTTTGAAAAAAGTTGATTAATATTATAGTTAAATCGGTTTGCCTTAAATGAAGAAATCCTTATCGTTATTGCATCAATTTTGACTTATGTTAATAAAAAAAATTTCTTATGAAAAACTGTACTTTCAAATATTATGCATTACCATAGCTTTCTCATTCTTCAATAAAATGTATTAATATTATAGGTCAATCGATTCGTTTGATATCAATCCATTATTTCTATTCTCACATCAGTTTTAAATTATGAGAATGAGAAAATTTCTTCTATAAAAATCGACTTTTAATATAATATAAATGGCGATAAGTTTCTTACTCTTTGATAAAATGCAACTATATCCTAGGTCAATCGATTCGTCTCGAAACAAGGAATCTTTGATGTGTTTGCATTAACCTTGAATTATGTTAATAAAAGCAGCTTTACCATAAAAAACCGATTTTCGAAATATTATAAAGTGCTAGAAAAAAAAATACAATTAATATTTTTAGAAATCCTTCGGTCAGTTTCAAGATATTAGCGGTTCGCAAGTGTGCCACAAACACACATACACACACACACACACATCTGGACATTTGCTTAGAACATTGTATTAGACATTTTTTAATAGACCAGCGTTATAATTAAATAATTAAATTTTTTTTCGAAAATGTCATTATTACAAAGCTTTCTGTATGAGAAGGCAAAAATTTAAATTTTTAACGAAACAACACCAGAGACGAAAAAAATGAAAAGAAAATAGTAGTTTAACAAAAATTATCTACAAATGTAGATATTTTTCTCCTCTTGTTATAAAATCTACTTTGGTCATAAAAATATATTAAAAATATAAGAAAATTAACTTTTTTGGAAAAAAAATCAAGCTACAATAACATTTCATTCAACAAAAATTTGTCGCCTAAGTTATATCTACAAATTTGATAAGAACAACTTTACGCTTGGATGCGTATTTTTAGTTTAAATTAGACGCACGCTCATTTTTAGATCGGTTCATTTGAATTAAACAGCCCGTTGATCGAATGTCGAAAGACCGACATTCGATCCGTGTGACGGTCGGATCGGTTTTTTCGATTTGATCGGCCCATCGATCGAATGTCGTAAAACCGATATTCAACGCGCGCTCATTTTCGGGTCGGTTTTCTCGATTCGATCAGGCCGTCGATCGAATGTCGAAAAACCGACATTCGATCCGTGCCACGGTCGGATCGGTTTTTCCGATTCGATCGGCTCTTCAATCGAATGTCCAAAAACCAACAATCAATACTACCTTTGAACCACTTTTTCGATTCGATTGGCCCGTGCGTCGGGAAATCCCATATAGGGTGTGCCTGAGATTATATCAGTTTTTTTACTTTTATACTTTCTTTTAATATAGTGACAATAGTCTATAAATAAGCCATAATAAGTTGTTAGTTTCCGTAAATAAATCAATTAAAAATAAAAATGTGAAAATATATTAAAGAATCATAAAACGTAATTTCTCTTCAATTTAATAACTTTTGCAAAAAATTAATATATATCTACAAAATGGAGATTTTTTCAATCTTGAATGAAAACGCTCCGAATTCTTGTACTTGTTATTTTCACAAGCGACTGAAACTTGATAAAACGGATGTTCTAGTGATAACTAATTAATATTTATTTTATATTTATTTTGTGTTCTATTCCTAGATGGAAAATTCTGTAGTCTGCCGGAGTTTACCATCGACTAAGAAAAGCTAATTTATTTTATTTTAATTATTATTAACGAGAGGAGATGTTTGAAATTAGGTTTTTTTTCTTAAATCTCATAAATTTCCTACTCACAGTCCATTGGATGATTAATAATTTCCTAAAATATTTACCAGAAATGATGAATTCCCAACTACAAAAAGATACATTTTCAACCATAGAGATAAATTTTCAAATAAAATGATGACTTTTGTACAAAAAAAAATTGACAAAGAAGTTCAACTTTCAATCAAGTAGTCACATTTTTAACCTAAAAGATGAATTTGCCACCAGAAAAGATGAATTTTCAAAAAATACACGAATTGCTAACCCAACAGTTCAACTCTTAACTAAAAATGATACATTTTCAAACAGGAAAATGAGTTTTAGACAAATTGTTTCAACTTTTAACCAAGTAGTTCATTTTTTGACCAAAACAGATTAGTTTTTAACCAAACAGTTAAACTTTCAACTAAAAAAGATGGTTGAAATAAATTTCTACCAAAAGAAATAAAGTTTCTAATGAAAATACGAATTGAAACGAAAGCGTTGAATTTTCAACTAAGAAAGCTTTTTCAGTAAGAAAAAACAAAACAATTTCGACCAAACTGTTAAAGTTACAAGACAAAATTATGAATTTTCTACAAAGCAGTCGAATTCTCAACACAAAAATATGAACTTTTAACAAGAAAGTTCATTTCTAATTCACTAGTTCCATTTTCGACGAAACCAGTTGAATTTTCAACTCAGAAAGACATTAAAATTTCAACCAGAAAGAATAACATTTAATAAAATAACTGAATTCTGAACTAAATAATAAGATTTTTCATAAACCAAAAAATCTAAATTTTCAAAGCAAAAAGATGAAATTCGATTGACGGACTGAAATGTTTATTCATTAAATTATTATGTAGAACTTTGTAAATATAACGTTTTCAATACTTTGTTTTTCCTATAAAATTAGTTTTTTTCTTGAGTTCAAACTGTTAAAAATTTAGGTAATAGAAATTATAGGAATTTCGAAATTGAATTTCAATCAGCTGAAAGGTAAAGAAAATTTTAATATAAATTTTCAAAATTGGAATTTTGAAGTTTCTTTCATTTTGAAAATTTGAAAACTTAACTGTTGAGAATAAACTGTAGAAAATTAAACTGTTGGAAATTCAATTTTAAATTTTCTTTAATTGTCTAGAGTTGAATGTTTTATTAAAAACAAATTACAAAAATGTTATATTCACACAATTTTCTATGACAATTTAATGAATTTTGGGAAAATGATTAAGACGGCAATTTTTCCAACCGATAAATGTGGCGACATTTAATTTTTGTTTTTTTAAATATATTGTTTTGACTGGTTGATAAATAATAAAAGTTAGAGGTTTTTATCAGCCATTACTATGTTATTTGTATAATTAAAGTTTGTGAAATTGATACTTTACCATTTTGAATGTTACATTTTAAGATAAGGTTTACTTTTAAACCCTTAAAATGAAACCTTTCGAAATAAGAAGATTTTCATTTCAATAAAAAGTTTTCAAGTGACGAATTTTTCAAGCTTTAATTTGGAAAATTTGGAAATTTTATCTGTTTTTGTTTGTCGTTTAGCTCTGGTTACCTCAAATGAAAAATCTTCAACCGGAAAATTACGGAGATTTTTTTCCGGGGATGAAAGTGGACAACTCTGAATCTTATAAGCGTAGTTTTAAATTCCTTTTTTAATATAATTTAAAATTTCGAAAGTCGAAAACTTAAATTGAGAGTGTTATTTGTCAATTAGTCATTTAAAAAGTCGAAGTTGTTAATGTCAATATGGAACTTTGCTGTTTAATTAATATTTTCTTATTAAAGTTAATTTAAAAATTATATCTAACTTAATCACGAACCCGAACTAAAAATTTTAAATTGAAGGCCCAATACGAACAAGTTCGACTTTATAAGCAACGAATTGGAAAAAATAGTTATATTCGAATTTTACTATTTTTAATATTTGAATTATACTAAGAAAGAAATTTAAAAATATTGTTATAAATTATTATATTTTTTTTCGAAAATGGCCTGATGAATTATTGTAAATTTGGTCTTAAATCGTTTGTAGAATGCCAAGCAACTGTAATCAAAAACAAAATCTCATCTGCAATTAACTTTTAGTCTAAAGAAGTGAAAATCAGTTAAAATTTGTTCCACTTCTCTTTTCATGATATTATAAAAAATATTATAGGATAGAATTGACAAAAATTTCAATTAATTACTATACAACTTAACGAAAATTTAAGTTCATATATTTTATATCATACGAAATTTCTTATTAGACAAATAATAATCCAAATGCCAGCAATGTAGAATAATTTTTCTAAACTTTTATTTGATGAAAAAAATTAAAATAAAACTAGGGTAATGAGCAATAAGACAATATTAGGCTAACCTTCAGTAAAGGTCCTCCCTCTCTAATTCTGGCTTGAGAATATTAAACAAGAAAACAGATATTATAAACCTGTAAGGCCTCTAAAAAACATTTTAAAAATCTTGAGATGAATAATATGCAAGAAGTTATTATTACCAGTTAATATATAATCGTATAAAAAATTTTAATTATGAAAGTAAAAATTGAGGACACGTTTCTGTTTATTGTTGGACTATATATAGGTCGCGTAATATCAACCACTATATTGACATGCCCTCATGCCTCTCTTGATCTGCAATTTGCATTCCACATGCATCGGTTTCGACAATATTAGGCCGACCGTTCGAATCGAAAAAAACCGATCCGATCGTAGCACGGATCGAATGTCGGTTTTCTGACATTCGATCGAGCAGCCGTTCGAATAAAAAAATTCGATCCGACAGTAGCATAGATCGAATATCGGTTTTTCGACATTCGAAATGCGTCCAATGTCGGTTCGAAATCAGATCGAATTTTTTTGCACACGTCTAGTTTAAATCGCAAAAAATAACATTGAAATTAAGCAAATGAAATTTATAGAAAAACGACACAAGTTGTGATAAAATGTTTACAAACAAAATTGTTTTTTACATTATTATCAGAGGAGGTATTACATTTATGTAAAATTTGAAAGCGAATGTGTGCTTCTAATTGTCTGTATGCCTGTATGTATGTCTGTCTGTGAGCACCATTGCTTTTGAAAAAATTCATCTTAGCCAACCATCTTAAGATTTAAAAAGTCTATGTACGGTTATTAGTAGTACTCAAAAACTCGAAAAATTTATCTAATCACTTTTTCTGATTATAAGAAAATTGCCGGAGTCATGGCATTTAAAAATTCTGAAAAACAAACGAAAATTAACATTTTAAGCCAAACAATGCACGATACTTAAAAATGTCAGAAAGAGAAAAACGTAGCATTTTGAACACTCTAAAAGATCACTACAACAACTTTTTGAAGTCTTTTAGAAAATTGAAAATTTAAATTTTGACCACACAAAAAATAATGATAAATCAAAAATTCCATTTTGCGGTCACACTATACAGAATACAAAAAAATATGTTCAAACGAAAATTGTGTATTCAAAAGAGATCTACTTTGTTACAAATCTATTTTTGTTATAATGCGTAGAGTTTGTTTTATTGAAAAAAACTGCTTTAAAAAGAGAAAAATTTAATTCTTAGACAAACGACACAAGATACAAAAGAATAAATAGCCAAAATTTGTTTACACATACAAAAGCTACAATTTTATTGTTAATTATTTTTGGATAGAATGTGTTTTTTGGTGTAATTTTGAAAATAAAATTACCAATAAAAAAATTAAATTTTTAGAAAAACGTCGCAAGGTACGAAAAAAAATGAATCAACAAAAAGTGTGCGTTTAAAAAAGATTCACAAATCTGTTAGCGATTACTTTTTGATAGGACTGATAGGACTTTGATGGAAGTTAATATTTTTAGTTAATGATCCATCATTTTAGTTAACTATTCTCTTTTTTAAATAACTCTATTTGGTTTTAATTTTTTTGCGCAAAATTAATTTTTTCAACGGAAAATTTAATTATTCCATGTTAGGTTGAAAATTTATCTTCTTCAGTTTAAACTTTAAATGTTTGTTTGAAAAGTCCTTTTTTTGTAAATTAAACCTATTTGATATAAAATTAGTATTGTTGGTTAAAAATCCATTTCTTTGATTAAAAATTTAGCTATTAGTTTGAAAATTATTTTTAATTTAATTTGTTTGGTAATCTTGAACATTCCATTAGAAATTAATCATTTTGTGTAGAAAATTAAATTTGAAATTAAATACAAATTTAGTAATTTGTATATGAAAAACACATAACATGTAACGCAAAGCGCGCGTTCAATGTATTTCGAGGCGCGACGACCAAGTCGCATGCTGTAAGCGCGCTCAAACTTTTTTATTTATATTACATTGTGCACGAAAATGGTTTTTAAATCAAATATCGATCGCGAAGCGCCAGTGTCCGGATGAAAATGTGTTCTTAAAGGTCGAAAAAACCTTAAGTAAATTAGTTTTCCTCTTCATAGGAAACAAAAGCAAGTAAACCAAAAACCGTAAAAGTTTTGACAATTTCATAATATTTGCAAGTAAACTTCTTCTTCCTATCTTAGCTGAGCACGATGTGCAAAAACTTAAAATGGCCGAGCGCGAGGTAAATATCTTATCGAGAGCAATGCGCGAGATACAACAGCCGCGCGCTCAAACTTGTAAGCGAAACGAGTCGTGT
>JAUELO010048325.1:0-10153 GCA_032357855.1 Amphibolips quercusostensackenii | reverse complement strand
TGTTTACAGAATCAACTAGGATATAATTCCGATGACTCTTTGCTATGATACTTTGAAAATTAACAACAATTTTTCATGATTTAGAGAATTTCTATTAACAACTTCACAGTTTGGCGACTTTTCAATTGATAGATTCAATTTTTTTATGAAATCAACTAGGTATGTCTTTCCGATGACTTTTTACTATGACACTTCGCAAATAACGATCGATTATATATAATTTAAACAATTCTCAATAAAAAAAATCACAGTTTGTCGATTCTTCAATGATTTAGATTAATTGTTGTTCACAGAATCAACTAGGATATAATTCCAATGACCCTTTGCTATGATAGTTTGCAAATTAACAACAATTTTTTTATGATTAAGAGAATTTTTATTAACGAATTCGCAGTTTGGCGACTTTTCATTTAATAGGCTTGATTTTTTTTATGGAATCAACTAGCTATGTCTTTCCGATGACTCTTTACTATGATACATTGCAATTTACCAACAATTTTTATTAATTCAAACAATTCTTATTTAAAAATTCACAGTTTGGCGATTTTTTAATAAATTGGATTTATTGTTGTTTACAGAATCAACTAGGATATCATTCTGATGACTGTTTGCTGTGATACTTTGCAAATTACGATCAATTTTTTATAATTTAAACAATCCTTATTTAAAAAAATCACAGTTTGTCCATTTTTCAATCATTTAGATTGATTGTTGTTTACAGAATCAACTAGGATATAATTCCGATGACTCTTTGCTATGATACTTTGCAAATTAACAACGATTTTTCATTTCGTAGAGAATTTTGTGTTAACAAATTCACAGTTTGGCGACTTTTCATTTAAAAGACTCAATTTTTGTTTAAGGAATCAGCTAGCTATGTCTTTTCGATGACTCTTTACTATGATACATTGCAATGCATCAACAATTTTTTTTAATTAAAACAATCCTTATTCAAAAAAATCACAGTTTGTCGATTTTTCAATGATTTAGTTTGATTGTTGTTTACAAAATCAACTAGGATATAATTCCGATGACTTTTTGCTATTGTAGTTTGCACATTAACAACAATTTTTAATGATTTAGAGAATTTTTTTAAACAAATTCGCAGTTTGGCTTTTCAATTAATAGACTCATTTTTTTACGAAATCAACTAGGTATGTCTTTTTGATGATCTTTACTATGATACTTTGCAGATTGACAACAATTTTCCATTATTTTAACAATTTTCATCACGAATTCACAGTTTGTTAACTTTTTAATGAATGAGCTTAATTTTCGTTGATAGAATCAACTAGCTATGTCTTTCCGATAACTCTTTACTATGATACATTGCAATTTACCAAAAATTTTTTATAATTCGAACAATTCTTATCAAAAAATTCACAGTTTGGTGATTTTTTAATGAATGGAATTAATTGTTTTTACAGAATTAACTAGGATATCATTCTGATGACTCTTTGCTATGGTAGTTTGCAAATTAACAACAATTTTTCATGATTTAGAGAATTTTTATCAACAAATTCACAGTTTGGCGACTTTTCAATTAATAGACTCATTTTGTTTACGAAATCAACTAGGTATGTCTTTTTGATGATCTTTACTATGATACTTTGCAGATTGCGAACAAATTTCCATTATATAAACAATTTTCATCACGAATTCACATTTTGTTAACTTTTTAATGAATGAGCTCAATTTTTGTTGACAGAATCAACTAGCTGTGTCTTTCCGATGACTTTTTACTATAATACTTCGCAATTTACCAACAATTTTTTATAATTCGAACAATCCTTATCAAAAAATTCACAGTTTCGCGATTTTTCAATGAATGGAAATAATTTTTTTTACAGAATTAACTAGGATATCATTCTGATGACTCTTTGCTATGATAGTTTGCAAATGAACAACAATTTTTCATGATTTAGAGAATTTTTATTAACAAATTCACAGTTTGGCGATTTTTGAATGAATGGAATTAATTGTTTTTACAGAATTAACTAGGATATCATTCTGATGACTCTTTGCTATGATAGTTTGCAAATTAACAACAATTTTTCATGATTTAGAGAATTTTTTATTAACAAATTCACAGTTTGGCGACTTTTCAATTAATAGACTAATTTTTTTTACGAAATCAACTAGGTATGTCTTTTTGATGATCTTTACTATGATACTTTGCAGATTGCAAACAAATTTCCATTATATAAACAATTTTCATCACGAATTCACAGTTTGTTAACTTTTTAATGAATAAGCTCAATTTTCGTTGACAGAATCAAATAGGTATGTATTTTCGATGATTCTTTACTGTGAAACTTTGCAAATTGACAACAATGTTAAATTGTTTAAACAACTGTTATAAACAAATTCATTTAGTGTGCATTTTTGCCGATTGACAACTTTGATTGTTTCACAATCTAATGAGGCCTTGTAGCATTCAAAAGCAGTGCTTTAGCTTCTGGAAGCAATAATATCGGTAAGATTTGAAATCGTAGAAATCTATAAAGTGTCTTTTAAAGAATAGCACACAGATAATAATTACTTGATGAAAGAAAAAATTGTTTAAATAAAGAATAATTGTTGTCAATTTGCAAAGTATCATAGTAAAGGGTGATCGAAAAGACATTCTTTGTTGATTCTGTATACAAAAGTTCAGTCTTTTCATTAAAAAATCGCCAAATTGTGAATTTGTTTATAAAAATTATTTAAATAATGAATACGTGTTGTCAATTTTTAAATTATTATAGTAAAGAGTCATTGGAAATACATATCTAGTTAATTCTGCAAACAAAAATTAAGGCTCTACATTAAAAATTCACCAAACTGTGAATTTGTTTATGAAAATTGTTTAAACAATTACAACAAAGCATATATTATTGATTATGGTTATGTAACATTAATTCCTCTCACAGTTTATACAAAATCTATTAATTCCAATGAGCTAAACATTGCAAATACTAAAAAATGACTTTTCTTTATTAATTTGTTTATAACACAATAACAATATTTTTAAATTATTCTAACCAACTAGAAATTATTTTCGTACATTTGTAACACTGTTTTGAAATTTTTTTTAATAAATCTGAATGTTTTAAACGAAACAGCACCTGAGAAAAGTTTTTAAAAAATTTGAACTTTGTTCTTAAATAAAAATTTTTTTAACAATTACAAAGAATCTGATTACACAATACTTTCAAAATTTTAAAAAGCTTTTATATTAAATATAGTTTAAATCCGATGAATTATAATACGCTGTTATATATGTGTAATCCAGTTCTAATGCGCAGTAATTTACTTGTTTTACATTTGTAATTCGGAGTAATCCAAGTAATCCACTTGTGATTCAAATAATCCGAATTCATTCAAAGTAATCTAAAAAAACCATTCATATTCCAGTTCTTGGCCGGAGTAATCCTCTTGTAATTTGGTGTAATTCAAGTATTTCAGGACAATACACTTACAGGCCGGAGTAATTCACTTGTAGTCAGCTGTAATACACTTATAATTTTTTTCTAATCCTAAGCAATTAATTTATACTCCGAATGAATCCATTTTCATCCATGTGTAATCCGAGGTTAATCAGAATCATCCAAGAAATCAACTTATAATCCACTTCTCAGCAGGATTAATCCACTTGTCTTTTGTTCGTATTCTAGGATAAATTACTTGTAATACAGAGTAAACTACTTGTGATATAAATTATTTGGAGTAATTTAGCAAATCCAAGTAATCTACTTGTGTCCCAGGGTAATCCATTTGTAACTCAGTTTTCATTAGGAGTAATCCACTTGTAATCCGTAGTTATTCATGGAAATTCATTAAAAAATTCGCGTAATTCACTTGTAGTCCGCTTAAATATATTTGTAATTTAGCTCTTATCCAGTATAATCCACTTTTAATCCGTGCTAATTTACTTCTGATTCATATAATTTGAAATAATACAGGTAATGCTAAAAATCAACTTGTAATTAAGTTTTCACCCAGAGTAATTTACTTGAAATCCACTTGTATTCAAGGATTATCCACTTGTAATCCAGAGTAATCCACTTGTTATCCAAATAATTTGAAGGAATTCAGGTAATCCAAGTTATCCACTTGTATTTTAGGGTAATCTACTTGTTACTCAGTTTTTATTAGAAGTAATCCACTTGTAATTCGTGGCAATCCATGGTAATCCATTTAAAAATTAGCGTAATCTACTTGTAGTCCACTGTGATATACTTGTTATACAGCTCTAATCCGATTTAATTTACTTTTTATCCAAAGTAATTTACTTTCTATTCAGATAACCCGAAGTCATTCAGGTAATCCTAAAAATCCACTTGTGGCTAAGTTTTCATCCGGAGTAATTTATTTGAAATCCACTTGTATTTAGAATAATCCACTGGTAATCCAGACAAATCTACTTGTTATCCAGATAATTTGAAGTAATTTAGGTAATCCAAGTTATCCACTTGTATTTCAGGGTAATCCACTTGTAACTCAGTTCTCATTGGAAGTAATCCACTTGTAATCCGCGGCGATTATTGGTAAACCATTTGAAAAATTGGCGTAATCCATTTGTAGTCCGCTCGAATATACTTATAATATAGCTTTAATCCAATATAATCCACTTTTAACACAAATTAATTTACATTTAATTTAGATTACTCGAGTTATTCAGGTAATCCTAAAATCCACTTGTAATCCAGTTCTCATCCGGAGTAATTTACTTGAAATTCACTTGGATGAAAGGATAATCCATTTGTTATCCAGAGTAATCCACTTGTTATCCGAATAATTTTAAGTAATTTAAGTAATCCAAGTTATCCACTTGTACTTCAGGGTAATCCACTTGTAACTCAGTTTCATTAGCAGTAATCCACTTGTTATCCGCGGAAATCCATAGTAATCCATTATAAAAATTTGCGTAATCCACTTGTACTCCGCTTAAATATACTTGTAATACAGGTCTCATCCAATATGATCCACTTTTAATCTGAAGTAATTTAATTTTAATTTAGATTACTGGAAGCAATGCAGGTTATCCTAAAAATCCACTTGTAATCCAGTTCTTATCAGGAGTAATTTACTTTAAATCCAATTGTATTGAAGGATAATCCACTTGTCATCCAGAAAAATCCACTTGTTATACAAATAATTTGGAGTAATTTAGGCAATCCAAGTTATCCACTTGTATTTCTGGGTAATCCACTTTTAACTCAGTTTTCATTAGAAGTAATCCACTTGTAATCCGTAGAAATTAATGGTAAACAGTTTAAAAATTGGCGTAATCCATTTGTAGTCCGCTTGAATATACTCGTAATATAGCTTTAATCCAATATAATCCACTTTTAATCCAAAGTAATTTACATTAAATTCAGATTACTCGAAGTGATTCAGGTAATTCTAAAAATCCACTTGTAGCCCAGTTTTCATCCGGAGTGATTTACATGAAATCCACTTGTATTCAAGGATAATCCACTTTTAATCCAGAGTAATCGACTTGTTATACAAATAACTTGGATTAATTTCGGTAATCCAAGTAATCCACTTGTGATTCCGATATTCGAAGTAATTGTGGTATATTATTGAGAATTTGTTTTTCTTCTTGTTTGAAAATTAATTTTCCTAACTGAAAATTTAACCATTTACTTTTTATTTTAAAATTGATCTTTCTTATTGAAAAATTAGTCAAAGTTGGCCCCGAGCGCCTACAAAAAAGGGTTTCGTAACCTGCTAAGACGTTAATTAAAGCTTAAGAGAATCTTTTTAAAAAACTGAAACTACGAAAAAAATTCTAATTTCCAATAAAAAATTTCAAAAACAAAATTTTCAAAAAAAAAGTTAGTTTTCTTTAAAAATTATTTTTCTTTTTTAAAAATGTTAATTATGTCTTTTGAGTAAAATTTATAATTTTCATCAAAAATTCAACTGCTTAGCGAAAAAGCAACCTACTAAGCAGAAAACTTAACAATTTTATTAGGGAATAATTTTTTCGTTTGAAAATTCGACAGCTTAGCTGCATATTTGTCTTTCTGGATTGAAAATTACAGTCTTTTGGTAGAAAATTGATTTCTTCAGTTAAAAATTCTACTATGTTGTTAAAATTTTTTTTTTATTTTCAAAAAATAATTTTTTCTGAACATTAATATTTTTAACTAAAAATTTCTAAAATCCATTTTTAGTTGAAAATTCATCTGTTTCAGTTAAAAATTAAACTACTTGGTTGAAAGTTGCACTAATTTGTTAAAAAAACCAGTTTACTAATTAAAGATACTTGGTTTCAGTTGAAAAATTTGTAGTTGAAAATTTAAATACTTTCTTGAAAATGATTTTTTTTCATTAAAAAATTAATTTCTTGAGCCGAGTGCATCACTATCTTACTTTTGTGAAAATTTGTCTTTTTTCTAAATTCGTGTATTTTGTGGAAATTCCATATTTTTGGAAAAAATTAAGGTTTTTATTCAAAAATTTATTTTTTTAGTCTAAAAATTTATGTACTTTTTATTAATTTTCATAAATAAAACTAATGTAGATACCATATTGAATTTAATACGGAAAACTTTAAATTACTGAGATGTCAAGCCAAAATATATTGCATACGATTTCAAAAAAAATGAAATACCTTAATTTTTAGATAAAAACCTGATAAAAAAATTTTTTAACAAAAAAAATGTTTAACAAAAAAAAAGAATTTATAATAAAATTTTTAAATTTTCCACCAAAAAGATGAATTTCCTACGAAATAAAAGAATTTTGAACATGAAAGTTCATTTAAAAGTAAATAGTTGAAGTTTCAACTATTATTTTTTTACAAATTTGATTAGATAATTAACAATTTATTCACAAATTTGTTCAAATTTAAGTCAAAAAATCGACTTTTCAACCAAAAAGATGAATTCTCAACGCAGCATGTAACAGTTGATATTTCGACCAAGCAATCCATTTTTAACCAAAAATGAAAAATTTTCAACCAAGAGAGGTGAATTTTTAACTAAAAAAGATAACTTTTTAACCAAAAATGTGATAGTTCAATTGCTAGTTTGAAAAATTTATTTTTAACCAAACATGAAACGAATTTTCAAAAAATTCTTCAAATTTTTAACCATAGAGATGAATCTTTAACTAAAAAAATTAAATTTAATATATATGAATTTTTGATTTAAAAAATATGATTTTTAAACAATATCAACAAAATAATTCAATTTTTAACCAAATATTAGAATTTTTAACTAAACGAGATTAATTCCGAACCAAAAATATAACAGCAGCCTCTTCAATAAAAAATTCCCCCCCCCCACCCACTCTCGGAAATTTAAAAATTTGTAGCTGCCTTTTCGGTAGAAAGCTAATTTTCTTGATTGAAAATTGATCCTTTTAGATTAAAATGCAGCTATTTGGGTTTAAATTACTCTGCTTTGTTTGTCGATTGAACAGTTTTGGAGAAAGTGAAACTATTTGGTTGAAAATGAACTTTTTTTACTAAAAATGAAACTATTATTATGGAAATTTAACTCTTTGTTATAAAATAATTTTTTTAGTAAAAATTCAAATTTTTTTAAGATTCACGTCCTTGAAAAATAATTTAATTATTCCATTTTTAGAGAATGATTCTTCCGGGTTAAAAAATCGTCTCTTGGGTTAAATCCGATTTGTTGAAATTTTTTTTTCAATTCATTATTTTACTTGAGCATTCCTTTCTTTTGTTAAAATTCAACTATTAACTTAAAAAAAAAAATTTTTAAGAAATAATTTTTTTTAACTACCAATGTGACTTTCATTTTTTGTTAAAAATGTATATTTTTTATTGAAAATTGGTCTTTTCTATTTAAAAATTTATGGATTCCATTAACAGTTTGTCTTTTTCGGTCGAAAATTAATCATTGTGTTTGTTAATTCATCCTTTTTGATTAAAAATGCAACTTTCTGGTTTTAAATTAATCTAGTTTGGTTGACGATTCAACAATTTAATATAAAACTAAACTATTCGGTTAAAAATGACCTAATTTGTACAAAACTAAACCGGTTTTAGTAAAATGCAACTTTTGGTAAAAAATCATCTTTTTTATTTGAAAATTTTACTACTTAGTTGAAAGATGAACTTATTGCTTAAAAATTCATATTTTTTTAAGATTCACCTTCTTGGTTAAAAAATTAATTATTCCATTTTTAGAACATTATTCTTCTGGGTTAAAAAATCTTTTTTTTTGGGCTGAACTCTTTTGTTAAAAATTCATTTTTTTTTTAGATTTATTATTTTAGTTTTAACTTAATCTAGTTTAGTTTACGATTTAACAAATTGGTAGAAAATTTAACTATTCGGTTATAAATTAATTTTTTTTAAATTTATATTTTTCGTAGAACATAAATATTTTTGACAGAAAATTTTTTTTTGTTAAAAATTTAACTTTTTAGTTGAAAATTCATCTTTTTTAGTTAAAAATAATTTTAATTACTTGTTTGACAGTTGAGTTAGTTTGTTAAAAATTTATATTTTTTGGAGATTTACCTCTTTGGTTTAAAATTTAACTTTTTTGTAAAAATTTTGTCTTTTTTAGTTAAAAATTAATTTTTTTATCTAGAAATTACACTATTACTTTTTTGTAAGAATTTTATGCTTTATAAGTTGGAAGATTAATTATTTAGTAGAAAATTCATTTACTTTTATGAACATTCTTTTTTGGTAGAAAAATGAATCTTGTTTGTTGACAATTTAATATATATATATATATACGACTTCAATTCTTAGAAATTCACCGTGTTTCAAATTGCATTTAATATGGTATTTACATTTAAAAAATCATTAAAAAATTATTTACAAAATTTTACACGAATCTTAAAAAAATGATTTTTTTTAAATGTGCAAAATTAAAAAAATTTTCTTAAAATCATTCAGATTCTTTTTTGAAAATTTTAGAAATCTTTTAAAATTTTTTGCAATTTTTCAAGATATTCTCTTGAAATTAATTTTTTAAAATAAAAAATCATTTCAATTTTTTTAAGAACCTACATTTTTTTATTTTCGTGAAACCTTAGAAAGTTTTTAAAAAATCTTTACAAGTTTTAATTATTTTTAAATCGTTCCAAAACTTCTAAATATCGCTTAAGCTTACTCAATTTTTTTTAAAAATTATGTAGCATGGCAAAATTGCAAAATTTTGCTTTAAAATCTCTTACACTCTTTTTAAAAATTTTTGGAAATAATTAAAAATGTTCTGTAATCTTTTTTAATTTTCTCTTATAATTCATAACATAACGTTTATTCAACATTTTCCCGCGAATTCTGAAAAATTCAGTTTGCCTAAAATTGTTTTTAATCCTAAAAAATTGTTTAAAATAGTCTCAAAGGCTTCCATATCCTTTTTCACACATTTTGAAATTTTCAAAAACTTAAATTATTTTTTTTTAAATAAAACTCAATCCATTAAAACTTTTTTTTAAATTTCTAAATAAAATTTAATCTTATCAAATTTTTCATAATTATTACGAAGTTTTTAATTTTTTTTTAATTTAAAAAAATAAGTTTTTACCCATAATTTAATTTTTCTTATCTCTTTGAAAGTGTAAGAAAGTTTACAAATTATAATGTTCTAGCGAAATTTAAAAAAATAGAATTATTTGCTATTATTAAACAATGATTTACAATTTAAATTTTTGTATGCAATGTTTATGGTTCCGAAAATTCATAAATTAAAATTTCCGAAATTTGTAAAGTCGAGAAAAATTATCCTAAGATCTTTTAGATTCTCCTTTTAAAATTTTAGAAATCTTTTAAAATTTTTTGAAATTTTTTGAGATATTCTCTTTAAATTATTTTTCAAAACAGAAAATTATTTTTATTTTTCTTATGAACCTACATTTTGTTTCATTTTCGTTAAACCTTACAAAATTTTTGAAAAATCTTTACAAATTTCAAATATTTTTGAATCGTTTCAAAACTTCTGAATATCGCTTAAACTTACTCAATTTTTTTCAAAAATTATGTAGCATGGCAAAATTGCAAAATTTTGCTTTAAAATCTCTTACACTCTTTTTAAAAATTTTAGGAAATAATTAAAAATGTTCTGTAATCTTTTTTAATTTTCTCTTATAAATCATAACATAACGTTTATTCAACATTTTCCCGCGAATTCTGAAAAATTCAGTTTGCCTAAAATTGTTTTTAATCCTA
>JAUELO010048318.1:0-10153 GCA_032357855.1 Amphibolips quercusostensackenii | reverse complement strand
AAGAAATGACAGAGAGCTGAAAATCGTTCCTAACTTCAAGATGGTGCACATACATAAAATTTTTATTTAGCGCAATACTTTTTTTTCGTAATTATCCCTAAAGAAAAGTGTCGAGGGATGTCCGTTATACTATTTTATAGCATCTCTGAATTCAGTTTTTAAAAATTTTAATTTTTGTGGACGAAAACCCGGGGGAACTGAACCTGATTTACCACCCGACGAAGTATCACATGCCCTTAAATTCATTATTATTATTTATAGTAATAGTAATCGTAAATTAAATAATTTGCGTTACACGGACTCATTCAATACATTCATTCAGAATCCAATTTTAGCAAGAATTTAAGTGTTTAAAAACTTTCAACAAGTAAATAGTTATTCAAAAATTTGGTAAATGATAAAAATGAATAATGAAGTTAGCGCGCATGCGCGCGCGTATAATAGCCTAGTGTAGAAAAAAGAGAGAATTTCCTTTCAATGTGTGACGCTACCTGTCATGAAATTGTTCAGTCTTTTTAATTCAGTTGCCTTCTATCTAGCAACCAGCTGGTTTCATTCGCAAAAATATTCAAACGCCACTCCAACAATCAGCGACGCGAAAAGCGTGCCAATCGCATTGACACGAGAACGGTTTGTAGAGTCGAGTAACGAGTTCCGCGTCTGACGTGGGCGTCTCGATTTTTTTTTTTGATACGTGACTTGACAACCCACACCATTTCAGTGAACTGAAGTACCGCATTTGTTTGTCTTAGCGCGCGAAAAAGAAAAATGTTAAATAAATGAGATAAGGGAGGAAAGTGTTGAGACTGCGAGAGAAATGTGATGTGGTAGGTAAAGGCCTCCAGAATAAATGTAGGTCATATCCTGTTTTAAAACTGATAGATGCACTGAAAATATAAGAAAAAAAAATAGAAAAATAAAAAAAAAGTTAATTATTAATTAGAAATAAAATTATAATAAAAAATAGTAAATCAATTTTATTTGGATATGTATGGAAATGCATACTAGAATGTGCAGTATGCACTCATATAATAAGCTGTCTTGAAATAAAAGCATCGTCATAAATGGATAATATTTGTTGCAGAAGATTCTTTTTAAGATAAATAAAATTTATCTTAACCTTAAATTAAAAAAAAAAATTATTTTAATCATTAATAAATTTATAATTATTAATAAATACGATGAAACACATAAGTAGTCCAAACAGTTTTAAACAATTTTGTTAAAAATTGATTGTTCCGTTTGTTGAAAATTAATTTTCTTAAATAAAAATTCAGCTATTTCAGTAATTTATTTTTTTTTTAATTCCAATTTTGTGCTGAAAATTCGTCATTTTGGGTGTGAATTCAACTACTTTGTTAGCAAATTTATCTACATTGTTGAAAATTCGTTTCGCTTAGGCTTACAATTATTTTAATGATTCCTGAATTTAGTTTAAAATTGTTTGTTTGAAAATTCAATTATTTCCTTGAAAATTCTCTTTTTTAAATTAATTTTCTTTACTAAAAATTTAAATATATTTATTTTTTTTAAAATTGATTTCTCTTAGTTAGAAATTGATGTATTTTGTTGCAATTTGGTTTTCTTTTTGTAGAAAATTAAAATGCTTGATTGAAAATTCATTTTTTCGTTGAAAACGTTACTATTTCATTGAAAATTTAATTGTTTATATAGAAATTTATGTCTTTTGTGAAAAAATCGCCTTTTTGGATAGGAAATCTTCTTGCTTAAAATTTTTAATTATTTTTTTTTTGTTGACAAATAATTTATTTAAACCAAAATTTACCTACTTTCTGAAAAATGCATGCTTCTTAAAAAATTAAGTCTATAAACCGAAAATCAAGATGTTTAATTTTTTGCAAAAATAAGTCTTTTAGTTAAAAATTCATGTACTTCATTGAAATTTAATTATTTTGCCAAAAATAAAGATTCTTGGTTGAAAATTTATTTTTCTTAAACTTGGCTGTTTTTTTTTAAATTCTATTATTTGATTGAAAATTCAACTATTGCATTAAAAATTTGCTTTTTTTTTAAATTAATTTTTTAAATTGAAAATTTAGGTATTTGATTTTAGTTGAAAAAATTAATTTTTTTTGTTAAAAATTAATGTATTTTGTTGCAATTTCGTTTTATTGTTAGAGAAAATTAAGATGCTTCATTGAAAATTCATTTTTCCGTTGAAAACGTAATTATTCCGTTAAAAATGTAATTGTCTATTTGAAAATCTATGTCTTTTGTGAAAAAGTCGCCTTTTTGTATAAAAATAATTTCTTGATTGAAAATTCAACTATTTTGTTAAAAATTTGCCTTTTTTGGTAGGAAATCTTCTTGCTTAAAATTTTTATTTATGCTTTTTGTTGACAAATAATTTATTTAAATCAAAATTTACCTACTTTTTAGAACCTTTATGCTACATTAAAAATTAAGTCTATAAACCGAAAATTTAGGTATTTAATTTTAGGCAAAAATTAGCCTTTCTTAGTTGAAAATTCATGAACTTCATTGAAATTTGATTCTTTTGTGGAAAATCAAGATTCTTGTTTAAAAATTAATTTTTTTTAAACTTGACTGTTTTCTTGAAAATTTTGTTATTAAGTTAAAAATTTGACTATTTTCTTAAAAAATTCGCTTTTTTAAAATTAATATTTTTAACTGAAAATTCAAATATTTTATTTTGGTTGAAAATTAATTTCTTTTCTTAAAAAATCGATGTATTTTGTTTCAATCTTGTTTTCTTTTTGTAGAAAATAAGAATGCTTGATTGAAAATTAATTTTTTTGTTAAAATTTAACTATTTCATAGATAATTTAATTTTTTATTCAAAAATTTATGTCTTGTGTGGAAAAGTCTTCCTTTTCGTAGCAAAATAATTTCTTGTTTGAAAATTCAAACATTTTGTTTTAAAATTCGCCTTTTTGGTTAGAAAATCTTCATGCTTAAAATTTTTATTTGGGTTTTTTTTTTTGTTAACAAATAATTTATTTAAGTCAAAATCTACCTAGTTGCTGAAAAATCCATGCTTCTTTAAAAATTAGATCTTATGTTTGAAATTAGATATTCAATTTAAGGTAAAAATTAGTCTTTTTTAGTTGAAAATTTATGTTCTTCATTGAAAATTAATTCTTTGTGGAAAAATAGGATTCCTGTTTGAAAATTATTTTTTTTTCAAACTTGACTGTTTTCTTAAAAATTCCATTATTTAGTTGAAAAATTTAACTATTTCCTTAAGAATCCGCTTTTTTTAAATTAATTTTTTAAACTGAAAATTAATCCCTTTTCGTTAAAAATTTATGTATTTTGTTGCAATTTCGTTTTCTTTTTGTAGAAAATTAACGTGCTTGATTGAAAATTAATTTTTCCGTTGAAAACATCACTATTTCGTTAAAAATTTAATTGTTTATTTGAAAATCTATATCTTTTCTGACAAGGTCGCCATTTTTGTAGAAAAATAATTTCTTGTGTAAAAATTTAAACATTTTGTTAAAAATTCACCTTTTTGGTTAGGAAATATTTATGCTTAAAATTTTTATTTGGGTTTTTTTTGTTAACAAATAATTTATTTAAGTCAAAATCCACCTATTTTCTGGCAAATTCATGCTTTTTGAAAAATTTGGTCTTATGATCGACATTAGATATTTAAGTTTAGGTGAAAATTATTCTTTCTCAGTTAAAAATTATGAACTATATGGCAATTTAATTTCGTTGTGGAATATTAAGATTCTTGTTTGAAAATTAGGTTTTTTTTAAACTAAACTGTTTTCTTGAAAATTCCGTTATTGGGTTGAAAATTCGACTATTTTCTTAAAAATTCGCTTTCTTTCAATTAATTATTCAAACTAAAGATTTAAATATTTCATTTTCGTTTAAAATTAATCCCTTCTCGTTAAAAATTCATGTATTTTGTTGCGATTTCATTTTCTTTTTGTAGAAAAATAACCTGCTTGATTGAAAATTTATTTTTTCGTTTAAAACATCACTATTTCGTTAAAAATTTAATTTTTTATTTGAAAATTTATGTCTTTTGTGACGAAGTCGTTCTTTTGTAGAACAATAATTTCTGAATTGAAAATTCAACTTTTTTGTTGAAAATTCGCCTTTTTTGGTAGGAAATCTTCTGGCTTAAAATTTTTATTTGTTTTTTTCTTACAAATAATTTATTTAAATCAAAATTTATCTACTTTCTGGCAAATTCATGCTTTTCAAAAAATTAAGTCTATAAACCGAAAATTAAGGTTTTTTAATTTTTTGCGAAAATTAGTCTTTCTTAGTTAAAAATTTAAGTGCTTCATTCAAATTTAATTCTTTTGTCGAAAATGAACATTCTTGGTTGAAAATTTATTTCTTTTTAAAGGTGACTGTTTTCTTGAAAATTCTATTATTTGGTTGAAAATTCGACTATTTCCTTAAAAATTTGTTTTTTTAAATTAATTTTTCGAACTGAAAATTTAAATATCTTATTTTTGTTCAAAATTAATCCCAATTCGTTGAAAATTGATGTATTTTGTTGCAATTTCATTTTCTCTTTGTAGAAAATTAACGTGCTTGATTAAAAATTAATTTTTCCGTTGAAAATATCACTATTTCGTTAAAAATTTTATTATTTATTTGAAAATCTATATCTTTTGTGACAAAGTCTCCCTTTTTGTAGAAAAATAATTTCTTGTTTGAAAATTTAAACATTTTTCTGAAAAATTCATGCTTCTTAAAAAATTTGTTCTTTTGATAAAAATTAGATATTCAATTTTAGGTGAAAATTATTCTTTTTTAGTTGAAAATTTATGTCTGCACTTCATTGAAATTTATTTCTTTGTGGAAAATTAAGATTCTTGTTTGAAAATTCTTTTTTTTTTAAACTTAACTGTTTGCTTGAAAATTCCATTATTCAGTTGAAAATTTAACTATTTCTTTGAAAATCCGCTTTTTTGAAATTAATTTTTTAAACTGAAAACTTAAATATTTTATTTTCGTTCAAAATTAATCCCTTTTTGTTAAAATTCATGTATTTTGTCGCAATTTTGTTTTTTTTTTGTAGAGAATTAACGTGCTTGATTAAAAATTTATTTTTCCGTTAAAAACGTAACCATTTTGTTAAAAATTTAATTGTTTATTTGAAAATCTATGTATTTTGTGACAAAGTCGCCCTTTTTGTAGAAAAATAATTTCTTTATTGAAAATTCATTTATTTTGTTAAAAATTTGCCTTTTTTGGTAGGAAATCTTCTTGCTTAAAATTTTTATTTGTTTTTTTCTTTATGACAAATAATTTATTTAAGTCAAAATTTACCTATTTTCTGGAAACTTTATGCTTCTTTAAAAATTAGGTCTTGTGATTGAAATTGGATATTTAATTTTAGGTAAAAATTATTCTTTCTTAGTTAAATATTCATAAACTACATTGAAATTTAATTCTTTTGTGGAAAATTAAGACTCTTGTTTGAAAATTCATTTTTTTTTAAACTTAACTGTTTTCTTAAAAATTCAACTATTTCCTGAAAAATTCGCTTTTTTTAATTAATTTTTGGAACTGAAAATTTTATTATTTAATTTTTGTTATAAATTGGTATTTCTTCGTTAAAAATTGATGTATTTTGTCGAAATTTCATTTTATTTTTTGTAGAAACTAAGATTTTGTTGAAAATTCGCCTTTTTTGGTAGGAAATCTTCATGCTCTAAATTTTAATTTGTGCTTTTTGTTGACAAATAATTTATTTAAATTAAAATTTACCTACTTTCTGGAAAATTCATGCTTCTTTAAACATTAAGTCTATTCAACAAAAATGTATTTTTTTTTGTTAAAAATTTAGATATTTCATTTTGGGTAGAACTTTGTCTTTCTTAGTTGAAAGTTTCTGTATTTTATTGAAAATTATTCTTTTTCTTTAAAAATTAAACTATTCAGGTGAAAATTTGACTCTTTGGTTGAAAATTCCTTTTTTCTGGGTAGCACTTCATTTTGTAATTGAAAAATTAACTGTTCTATTTTTTATTGTAAATTCATATTTTTGATTTAAATATTTATCTTGTTAATTGCAAATTTTTTTTGTGGAAAATTAATTTTTTTAACTCAACATTTGAATATTCCATTTTTATCGTAATTTTATTTTTTATGGTTTAAATTCATATATTTTGTCTAAAATTTGTTATTTTCTTGGAGAAAGTTAACCTTCTTAGTGAAAAATTTAATTACTTGGTTTAAATTTGAACTGCTTTGATAGAAATTTAATTATTGGCTGGAATTCCACAATTTTAGTTTAAGATTCATCTCTTTGTTTTAAATATAAGCTACTGTTGACAATACTTTTTTCTGTAAAACATAATTTTTTAAATTTAAAATTCAACCATTCTATGTCTGGTTATCAAATTGGTCATGTTCAGTTGAAACTCGGTAGAAAATTAATATTCTTCGTACAAAAATTCATGTTTTTAATTGAAAATTCCACTATTTGGTTAAATGTTAATTTACTTGATTAAAAATTAAACAATTTTGTTCAAAAGTTTCCTTCTTTGGTTAAAAATTCAATTATTCTATTAAAAATTCGTCTTTTTAGTTAAGTTGAAAATCTAATTAGTTCTTTGAAAATTCATGAATTTTGTTGAAAATTCATGAATTTTGTAGAAAATTCGTCTTATTTGGTAAAAATCTAATCTTCCTTGTTCGGAATGCAAATATTCTGATGAAAACTATTTTTTTTTGTGAAAATTAAAAAATTTTGTTAAGAAGCAATCCATTTTCCGAACATTATTGCTGCCGTTTTGTTATTTCATAAATAAATTTTCAGCAGCGGATATATAAACGAAGATTTCTACTATATCGATTACCCATAATAATATTGCATAAATGGAACCAATTTTCCTCCCCTACCCCCTTCATTTCCCTACAACCACTACCTTCTTCATTCCCCTACAACCACTACCCTCTCTTTTCTCTTCGCCCCCTTCTCCAACTCCTTCCTCCTTCACCTCTCCTCTCCTCTCTTCTTTTGCTAAAACTCCCGTTTCCCTACTTCCCATATCCAATTATCACTTCCCTTTCCTCACTGAACCTCATTTCTAATCGTTTCTTCTACTTTTCCTCACTTACACTTACTTCTCTTACTTCTCCTCCTTAACTTGCTCCTACGTCCCGTCTTCTCATTACCCCTTACCTTTCCTAGTTCCTGCTTGCTCACTTTCCTTACTCTCCCTAATTTTTCTTGTGCCACCTACTCCTCTACTTCATCTATTTCACCTAGTCCCATACCTCCTCTATTTCCTGTATTCTTCTCATATCCCAACACTTCCCCTGACCGCCCACTCCTTATTTTCTCTTACTCACCCATCACTTATTTTCCCTCACTTTCCCTACTTTTCTCTCCTCATTTTGCTTCAATTCTCTTATTTTTCCTTTCCTTGTTTCCCCTCCACTCACTTCCATACTTTTCCACCCCTTACTTCACCTCCCCTCACCGACAAAAAAAATAAAAAAGTTAACTATAAGGGTTTCTGACCGAGGATTTTTCCATTAATTTTTTTTTTTTAATTAAAAAATTCCACCATTTCGTTGATTTTGAATCATTCTATTTAGATGATTACACTTTACAAATAGAAAAATAAGCAATCTAAAAAATAATACATTTTCAAAAATTGCTGCATTTTTGAAAAATTGTGGCAGAGGTTGGTTTTGATTAACTCTTTCCTTATTTCTTCCTTTCTTTCTTTGTTATGTTAATTGTTTATAATAAGATTTAAAGGAGGCAGTTTAAAAAATCTAATTTTGATTAGCGAATTTTTTCATGCTCTGATTTCGGTGCTTGAAATTATTTATAAGAAAGCAGATTTCATTTCGTTTGAAAATCAGCAGAACTTTTGTCTTCAAAGGAAGAACCCTGCATCGTATATACATAATACTATTTCCTTACCTTCAGGCAGGAGAATTATCTTATCAAGCTGGTTGTTATGGAAGTAGCCTTATTGTCGAGAGGACCCTGCAACAATTTAAGTTCAAATTTAGTTTTGATGCGCAATCAAATTGTCGAATGAAGAAAGGGTGACTGCAAGAAAAGACGAAATTGTTTCCTAGCCCAAGGGTTCGTTTTCTTTCATTCGTTAAATTCTAAAACAGGACCCCCGACGCACAGTGGACCAAAGAAAATAACCGTAAACAAATCAATTTTCAGCCTACACTTTTCATAAAATTCAAGTGTTTTTCAAAAAATAAAAGTTTTTTAAATTTTATTAAGATTTCTGTGATTAGATTTTTTAATTGTTCAAAATTTTGTAATTTAACAACAATGTTAAAATTTTCTTCTCCACTTTTCCCAAGTGCTATTTCTTTTAAGACATTTAGATTGATATAAAAATGATAAAAAAGTTTGTTATCGCGTTATGAACTAAATTAAAAATTTTTTTTGCAAGTAATCAGCAATAGTTGCCCAATAGCGTATATAGATTACATTATGAATTTTTGTCATTTTCTATTTTTTATATAAATAAACAAAGAGCGAAAATAAGACCACTTATAAAATTTGAAGACGATCAGAAGGAAATCCGATTCCTTTCTGTCTATAAATGGTCAAACTTAGAATTTGTTTATAAAGTAAACAAATAATATCACACGACAAGTTTGCATCACTAAACATTACCACTAGTATAATTTAAAGACGATCATAAAGAAAAACGATCATTTTCTATATATAAATGGTCAAACTATGCATTTTTTTATAAAATTTTGTTTATAAAATGAACAAATAATATCGATTGACAATTCTTCGTCGCTAAACATCACTACTTATATAATTTGAAGACGATTAAAAAAAAATACTACTACTCTCTGTCTATAAATGACCAAACTATGCATTTGTTTATGACATTTGTTTATAAAATAAAAAATGAAATAGAAGGATCAACATTTAGTAATAAATATTACTACTTATACAGACTGTCCAAAAAGTGACGAAACACCTGAATGATTTTTCAGGTAAAATATTTTTTCAAAAAGACAAGGTCATTCTTGGAGTAACTTTTGACGGCGAATCCATTGGTGACCTTGAATTCAACCTTCAACCTGACCTTCAATGTTATTTCAAGGTCAACTTTGTTTTCTTAAATGAAAACCCCTATTTTTGACAACGGCAATCGAAAGAGCGGAAAATTATACGTCGAGAAATGTACACAGGTCATGGGTCAAGGATGACCTTGAACCCATTTTAAAAGAAAAAACAAAGTTGACCTTGAAATAGCCTTAAAGGTCAAACCCAAGGTCGAATTCAAGGTCACCGCTAGATTCCTCGTTAATAGTTAATCCAAGGCTTTTTAAAAAAAATATTTTACCTGGGAATTTATTTAGGTGTTCGTTACTTTTTGGACACCCCACTAGAGTTTTCTTAAAAATTACTAACAAAAGATGAAATTCTTTAAATAATTTGATATGAAATTTCTCTGCCACGTTTTTTGTTGAGAGTGCAAGTTTCTTGGCAAAAGATAATTTATATTTTCTGGTTAAGCATGCAACTGTTAGGTATAAAAGTAATATTTTTGACTTAAAAATTTAACATTACAGTCTATTTATCTAAATAGTTTCAATCTCTAGAATTTTAAACGAGAGGAATGTAAACTTTATAATTTGAAACTGCAGCATTCTAAAATCGATCATTTTAAAATACATCATTTTAAACTGCAGCATTCTAAACTCCAGCATTTAAAACTAAAGAGATTCAAATTTCTTCATTTCAAACCCGAGCATTTCAAACTTGAGCATTTCAAACTCAAGCATTTTAAACCTGAATATTTCAAACTGCAGCATTTCAATATTGAGAATTTTAAATCCTAGAATTTCAAACTGCAGCAATTCAAAGTCAAGAATTTTAAATTCCAGCATTTCAAGCTGTGTCATGTCAAAATCGAGCATTTCAAACCCAAGAATTTATACAATGATTTCAACTAGAGCATTTTAAACATGACCATTTCAAGCCGCAAGACTTCAAAATTCATCAGTTCAAACTTGAGCATTTCAAACTCGAGCATTTCAAACTCGAGCATTTCAAACTAAAGCATTTCAAACTCAATTATTTCAAACTGCAGTGTTTCAAACTCCATCATTTCAAAAGGCAGCATTCTAAACTCCAGCATTCTAAACTCCAGAATTTAAAAGTATAATAATTCAAACTCCATTATTT
>JAUELO010048309.1:0-10153 GCA_032357855.1 Amphibolips quercusostensackenii | reverse complement strand
CCCTAACCATTTTACAAACAGATTATTTTCAAGTTTTTTTAGTACTTTTTCCACAAGATGAATATCTGGATGTCTAACTTTGCAAAGTTTTTGTTCAGTGTGTACCCTTTTGAAAAAATGATCAAATTTACTTATAAGTACTTTATTCCCAATCTTAAATTTTGGTTTCTTAACTACTTGTTTCGCATTATAATTCTTGTATACATCGAAAAACCATTCTTTCTCATCTTGTTTGGTAAAGTCCTTTGGTTTTATTCATTAACTTACAATGAAAATTTACAATTAAAACTCATACAAGTGTTATGATTCACAATTAAAAATTTTGTGATTTTAATGATTTACGTTAAAACTTCCTCTTATTTGGAAGATTCAGAATTAGAAATTCTTGACTTTTGATCGTCAAATCATTCAAACATAAAAAGATTCTGATTTATACATCTTGAAGATGTAAAAATCTTTTATTGCAAACCTTTAAAATGTATGAATTATCTATTGTAAATCTGCAAACTTTAACTATGTTTTTTTTTATTTATTTGAAATTGAATACCTATAGAACGCAAATCTTGCAAATTAAATAAATTTGAATTTTTACCCATTCAAAATTAAAATGTTTCAAAATTTTTTTGTTAATACGCCTTGAATGTTAAACATCTTCAATTGGAAATCCTAAAAATTGAAAAATTTTCTATTGTGAATCTTTAAAACTAAATTAAATAATAAAAACAACGTTTAAAATTACATAACTTTGAACTATGAATCCTAAAAATTAAATAAATTTTAATTTCGAATCTTTAAAATTGTAGAACACTAAATTTCAAACCTTTAAAAATTGAAAACACTTAAGCTGCACATCGGTAAGATTGGAGAATTTAAATAGTAAATCTGAAAAACTGTAAAACTATGAATTTCATTAATCTTCAAAATCAAAAGGTTTTTTATCTTTCTAATTAACAATTTAAAAACTGTACAAATCTAAAGTTTTACAATCAAAAATTCTGTCATTTTAATGATTTATATTTAAAATTTCCTGATTTCGCAAGATTCAGAATTTAAAGCTCTTTACTTTTAATCCTCAAAATCATTGCAACTCAAGAATTGTCACTTATCCGACTTCCATAATTAAAGAGTTTACAATTATAAATCTTTAAAATCAAAGTGTTATAAATTGCAAAGGTCTGTAATTCGAAAAGAGTTTTAACTGTCCAGTGTGAAGTTTTTCGAATTTCAGCATTCAAATCAACACCGCTAACTGCAATCTAGATAATAAATTACCATTTTTTCTGCAAAAATAAAGAGATCGTATGCAAAACCAAGAACGACAAAAACTGCAGAAAATGCATTAGAATCCGCGATATGCGTGAATACATTTTCAAAAAGTTTTTGTCGATTTTTTCGTATTCGTTCATTTTGCAGTTAGTGGTGATGGATCTGACAATAAAGGATTCCGTAAGGTTCCAGGTTTGGACCCGTATGCTTAAGAAATTGAAGATTTTAGTCCGTACCCAAACCCGCAAGAAACCTTTTGAACTCGGGTCCAACCTAAAATGTTCCTAATTCTAGTTTGTGCAATAATCTCATTCGACAAAACTTGTACACTATTCTTCTAATCTACCTCCACATTCTTCATGAGACTGCGCTCTAAATTTAAAAACCACGTTGAATTTCAAACCCCTGTGCCTGCTGTCAAATTCATTTTGTCAAATAAGGTTAACCGAGTCGACAATTTGTCGATCACTTTGCTACCTGATTGCAAAAGTCATCTTTTTGTGGTGCGTCGTACTCGGAAATGTATAATAGTAGATTGTGCAACAAGCGGGATAATCGAACTATCCCGCTCGTCGCACACGATGCTTTTCGCCATCACCGGTCCGAGACGAGCTACCACGTTCTTTATTAAGGATCCGAGTTGGGATGCGCAGTTGCAGGGAGAAGTGGTAGATAGGATGCGCATGGCATACTACAGGGCTCAATGGCAAATTACTTAGCTATGACGTCACCAATTGAGTAAAGACCGAGTTAGATTCTTGAGAACAAACGGATAAGTGGCAAGTTTCGGCGCGAGTATTGAGGAAAAATTCTTTATTTACAGCACCTTCTTCAGATATACGAGTACAGTCAGCAAGTGACACTTTCCTATTGGTACCCTTCTTTAGGGTAAACTCAGGTATACTTTACCCACTTATCATTTTAATAGATCAACCTTACCTTGTTTCCTAGCAACTCTACTCACAAATAACTATTACCTGCATCATTTCGTACCCCCAGTTTTTTCTGCATACACATCTAGGAAAAACTCCTGATTTTGAGAACAAATTTTATCTAATTTCAAGAGTCATGTTGGATCGAGCTTCCATACACCTGATCACCTGTTGAAAAAGCTTTTTCTCTGTGTACTATTTCTTCTTACCAAATAGTAATAAGAAAATGTATTACAATGTACGACTTATTTTGAGTCTTCGTTTATTTGGCAGCGCATATTAGTGACTTAAAATAAGATTAGTAGTTCTTATTACAAAATGAAAATCTTTAGTTAGACATGATCGTGATTAATTTCAAGTGTTTCTATGGGCAGCAAGGAGGAGTGTGTGACATTTTTAAAAACCTAAAATCGATAGGTCGGGTTTCTATTCCTTCGAATCGGGTCAAGACAGGTCAGGTTTCGGGTTTGCAGAACAGCACGAAAACACGAACAGTGGCTTAAAAGTTAAATAAACGAATTTCCTAAAATTCTGGTCATGTACGATAACTTTTGCAGCAATTTGTTGTTTTGCCACAAATTATCGAAATCTTCTTGAAATATGAACAATTTTTAAAATAAAACCTGGCGGACCGGCTGAATGCAAGCGTTGCGCTACATCGTTACCATAAAGTAATTCTAAAGTAACGTTAAAGTAATCTCGCATTGCGATCAATCAAAGAAACAAAATAAATATCATTATTGTTGCAATAATAATTGTTCATGAAAATTTACGTTAAAACGTAATGCCGTTACTGCAATAAGTTTCTTTTTTAGCGTTAGAAATTTAAAAAACATTGCAGCTGTAATTAAAGTCTGCTAGAGGCGACCTTAAGAGCATCTACTCTCAGTGGTATAATCAAGATTATACCACTGAGCTTGTGCACTTGAAGTCACCTCTAGCATACTTCAATGACAGCTACTATGTTTTTTTATTTCTTAACGCTGAAAATTAAACCTACTGCTAGTGAACTTACGGGCTGGTTCGAGTTATCAAACCAGCTATTGGGCCTAAGGTCTGCTTAACATAATTTGCCACTTTTTCAAAAAAGCAGGACGCCTAACTTAACCTGACCTAACCTAAATTCAATAATTTCCTTTCTATTAGAATCTGATAAAAGTGTTTCAATTTGGCACTTTTTGTTTAAGAAATGACGAACAATTACAAATATTAGGTATATTCCAGCTGATTTCCATTTCGCTTGTCATGAAAATTCTTTCAAATTATATTCTACCATTGGAAGATGACAAACAGTGTCTACGAAGAGTCTTTACGCTCCTTGGTCTATTGATTCACTAATAATGAAAATATACGCTCAGTGAAGTAGTAAGAAGAGTAAAATTGGTCTTTTCATGAAAAAAAAGTAGATTTTTAAAAATTTCTAAAAATAAGTCAGGCAGCTTTGAAATCTTCAAAAATCAGGACATATCCTGCTGAATCAGACGTCTTTTAACCCTGAACTTAAGAATTAATGATTTTTGTTAATAACGACCAATTTTTATTTTTAAAGCGCAAAAATAACCTATAAGTGTTAAAACTAATTGTTATAGCTTTTTTCATTAGATGATCATTTGACTTTTGAAATATCCTTATTCGTTGTCAGCATTTAAACAAAACCTTGAAAGTGGTTAGCTATTTTTAAAAATTAAGCCAGTAATTTCCAGGAATATTATTTATCTGAATTTGAATAAAGACGTTGCAAACAGTTGACAACTACACATTATCCAACAATGTATCATTTTTATCTGCCTCGAGATGAAATTTATCCGCCAACGGATAATCGTAGCTTTCAATTGCTTGCAGCGTTTTTATCCAACATCAGAAAAATAATAACAAGCAATTTCGTAAAGAAACAAAAATATTACCGTAAATTATGAAAACTTCTTATAGCTTTTCCTCCCTGTGTAAAAAAATTTGCAATTGTAATCAATCAATTTATATAGGAACCTAGAATTCTTATGTTTAAAAATATTTGCATTCATTTCGTTAATTAGAATCGTTTCTCACATATATTCATATTACAGCTGGACGTCGAACGAACCGGAAAAAAAGGGAGAGCCCAGAAGGCCCAATAAAAACAGCGTTACATAGTGAGCCTTGCCCCTTTCTTTATCAACGATTAGCGCCAGATCATAAATAGAAAAATCTAGGCGGGTTTTCACAAATCACGATCAAAATATCTACATGGGTATTTGATTTTCTTAGTGAGGAGGGGATGGGCGCAAAATTATTAAATTCGCGCAAAGCGCAAAAAATCTTGTTGTGGTTCTGATTACAAACGTACATTGTGAAACGCTTTTAAAACCTTTTAGATCAAAAAGAAGAACCTTTAGTCTATGTGCGACTGTGTTGATATGATCCACTTTAGATTAGAAGATTTTTAAGTAATGTAAATAAGTATCTCCGATTGTGAATAATTATTGCTGCAATTATAAGTAAACGGATAGTATCTCTACAAGTGACACGCACGCCACATCTTTTCCGTTACAGCTCGATAAATTTTTTGAAATCAGTTTTTTTTACTAGAAAAATGACGAATATTATTTGTCCTTTGCTTTCCGCTTTTATAATGTTTCTTAATTCTGCTGGTAAGTATATTATAATGTGATTCCAAATCAACCATATATTGAAATATCTCAAGTCACGATATCAATATTTAAAATTACTTTCTTGTAAAGCATATACTTTACATCAGTTGTAACATATGTTGCTATAATTTCACGTGTATTTAATCTTGTTACGTAATTACATATTCACAGAATACCTGTCTCACTAATTGTTATAACTTCTTTTTTTTCTATAAAAGGAAGGCTTTTTTTGCATCAGTTTATCATTACTTATATTTAATAATTTATTTTTCAACCTAAGATCGATGATACTGAGTAACAATATGGGATACAAATATAAACAAAAAGTAATCCTTTGTTTAAGGGTATCAAGACATTTACGTCTCCAGAACAAATGCTTTAATTTGCAGAATCTGATGGACGTACAACACGAATTTGCGCAGTTTGGTTGGACAATTAAAATTTAAAAGACTCAGCTAACACTGACTATTGACTGTTTTAAAAGCTGACTGACCAAAGATTGATATTCTTGATTCTGAGTGGGCGGACAAACAGCTAATAAATGATCAAGGTCCTCTGTTACAAAAAGGTTACATATAGGTCGAAGTCTAGCATGGTCACAGGTAAATCTATATTCTCCAATCTGTATAAAACCCTTGATAGAGCCTAGAAGTCTAAGTTGAGCAATAATAGATGTTATATAAAAAGGTAATCTAAGATGCAGATATGATTAAAAGTCCGGATAGAGTTTAAGATGTGGGAATACTTGTAAACTACTCAAATGAAGTGATCTTTTATAGTCAGAACGCCAGAGATAATCAGGAAAATTATGTAGGAAAACATCTATGTTTTCATCGAGTCACACAGAATCCAAGTCAAGCCACACTCGCTCCGAATTACTCAGGGTGAACATATCTTTAAGCTAGAGCACCCAGCTATACTTACTCATGCATTCAGGTTTTAGAGACATTGCCCTCAATTCAAGAAATTATCTTTTAGGATATCTATCATCAGGCATACGTACTTAGCAACCTCGACAACCATCTTAGCGCTGACTTAAAGATATCGTAAGCTAACTGTCGTCTATCTGTCTCGAAGCGCTTGGCAAAAATTGTCGTATATGATGTCAAGCCTGATATCTTCTTGAAGAGAGAGGAATCTACTCTCTCGAATAAACCCAAGTGCCTCAATCACCAGACTTCTACTGCGTCAAAAAGAACACTAAGCGTGAGGCTACGGAAAAGGGTATTATCTTAGTTTGCCATTTATTAGATTTAAATGCAAACAAAATTCTTGAGACAGCACTCGTGGCAATATTTGCAGCAGACATTTTTCTTATAAATTTTAATTTCGCTTCTTTGACCGTTAAAAATTTTGTATGGAGTATTGCGCGATAAGGTTAATTTTTGCCTGTGAGTCAGCCTGAAAGCAAGCAAATATGACTGTATCATCAGCATAAACAAGCAGGATGAAGTCAATTAAGATGAGCGATTGAAATACCATGCATACCGTGATTTTTTATAATTACTCTTCTAGATCATATACAAAAAGTGCAAAAAGGAGAGGACTGAGGATCTCTCCTCAAAGCACCCCACAAGTTACTTTAAGGGTATGCCATGACCCATTTTGTGGACAAAGGAAATGTGGCATGGTTCCACAGCGGCGAAGTAGCGAACTAGCGGTGCGTCGATCGTCACTCGATGTCTGAAATTAGTTTCCAAGTCTTTCCCATACAAAAGTATTCGTGGTGTTTAATATCTATTTGAAAATCCATTTCTTTTCGGTACCGAAAAATTGTGTAAAGCAGTAGCACCGTGCAATTTTACGACACAAAAGTGATTTTTTGTGCAAAGCTGGACAAATCTTTTATAGGATAGCTATTTTAATCAAAGAAACAAATTGCCGGTCATTGTTCGGTTTTTTTCCGCATGTTTGAAATTTTTTCAAATTATAAATTATTTTTAAATTTCTTCATATCTTCTCAATATCTTTTTAAATGATTCGAATTTTTCCTAAAATTTTTAAAAAATTCTACAAAACTAAAACTATTGAAATAATTTTTTAAAATAACAAATCATTTACAGTTTTCCTAGCAATCTTAAGAAAATTTTTTTATTTTTTTAAAGCCTTTCCCAATTTTTAAACAGCTTTTCAGTTTTTTGTTCGAAATCTGCAAAAATCTACATTTTGTTTTTAATTAGGCTGTGGCTATTTGCACTGAAATTTCGGTGCGAATGGCCAGATTTCGTCAGAGCACACACTTTCTTTAAATTATTTGAAATCATCTCAAGTTGAAAATTATTTTTGAATCTTCTCAAAACATCTAAATATCCTTGAAAATTATTTGAATTGTTTTACAAATTACAAGTGTTAAATTGTTATTCATACATCAAAATTCAACAATTTCACTTGAAATAATTCATTTTTCAAATAGAACCAATAAAATAGTAACCTTCAGAGTTTGAATAATCTTTGAAATTTTATCAATTCAAGGCTTTCCATTTCAAAGAATTTAGTTTCAAATTATTTTTTTTTTTAATACGTGGTTTGCAATTCAGGACTTGGTTTTCATTTTCGTTTAAAAAAAAATTGTAAATTAAATAATTGAATTTTTAAACTATTTAATTCATAAACTTTTAGAAACAGAAATTATATAAACTGAAAATTAATCAAATACAATTTGGACTAAAATCGCATCCATTGTTCATGTTTCATTGCAAATGTAGGCAATTTCTTAAAAAAATTATTTTTTGTTAGAAAGTTAAACTTATTAGCAGGAAATTTCATTAATTCTTTTGAAATTTATGTATTTTGTTTAAAAATTCTTATTTTGTGATAGAAAATTAACCTTGATTAAAAATTCAACTAGTTGGTTGAAAATGTATGTATTTTTCGAAAAATCGTCTTTTTCCGTTGAAAAAGCTTTTTGGTTAAAAATGCAACCATTTTTTTTTAAATAAAAATATTTCAAAAAAAAATAAATGTTTTTTAATTCATTCTTCTTAATTCTATCTTTTTAACTAAAAATTCAACTGATTGGTTGAAAATTAACTTTTATATTAAAAATTGTTTTCTGGTAGAATATTAATATCATTGGTTGAAAGTTCAACTATTTGGTTAAAAATTTATTTTTTCGTTGTTAAGAATTCATTTTTCTTAGTGGGAAATTAATCTTCTTGTTTAAAACTTTAATTGTTTTGTGAAATGCTATGTTTTTGGTTTAAAATGGAACTGTGTGTTTGAAAATTAATCTTTTTTTTTGAAGATTCAACTATTTTGTTGAAAGTTCGTCTTTTTGGCTTGATATTCAACAATTCAATTGAAATCTTTTTCTTGACTGACAAATTTGAATTTGATAAAAAATTCAATAATTTAAAAAGAAAATCATCTTTTTGGTTTTAAAATTAATGTTTCTTCTGTAGAAATGTTATCTTTCTTGGTCACAAATGCAACTGTTTGGTCAAAAATAAATCTGTTTTGATTAAAAATGCACATTTTGGTTGACAATTCACATTTTTTTGTTTAAAGTTCAATTGTTTTGTAGAAAAATAAACAATTTAATGTAAATTATAACTATTTAATTGAATTTGTATGTATTTTGTTTAAAGTTTGTCTTTGTTCTGTTAATCCAACTGTTTTTTTATTTTAAATTAGAATCTTTTTATGGCGGAATGTCAAATCTCTTTAGGTTGAAAATCCAACTTCTTAGTTAAAAGTTGAATTACTTTTTGATAAATTCACTTTCTTGGTTAAAAATTATTAATAACAGTTGAAAATTCGACTTTTTCTGGTTGAAATTAATTTTTAAAACTGAAAATTAAACTATTTTGTTAAAACACAGGTGATTAGTTGTAAATTACATGTTTTGTTAAAAATTCATTTTCTCGGGTTGAAAATTTATGTATCTGGTACAAAATCAAAATTTTGGTAGAAAATTGGTTTTCTTTATTAAAAATTAATCTTTTTGATTAAAAATTTAAATATTTTGTTGAAAATAAATGTATTCTCTTCAAAATTCGTCTCCACTGGTGAAAAATTAATCTCCTTGTTTAAAAGTTTAACTATTTGTTAAAAAATTTATTCATTATGTTGAGAATCAATCATTTTTCGTAGGAAATTGATCTTTTTAATTGTAAACTAGTCTTTTTTACGTTAAAATTAATCTCTTCTAGTGAAAAATTTCTAAAGTAAAAGGTTTTCGAATTGCACACTATGAACTGAATGATATCATAATTAAAAAGATAAATACTCTACTAATTATTTGAAAAAAATGGTTGAAATCGAACTTGGACAGGTTTTTCCTTTAAAGTTTGTCAAATGCTCGGTCAAAAAATAAATTCACTTTCATTTTCCGTTTTTTCCCGGTCTCAATAATTCCCGGTCATTTTTCAGTTTCCCGGTCGAGTGTTCACCCTGCTTTTAGGAGCAATATTTTTTAGAGACAGATATTCTTTGAGAGAAACAGGTTTTAGTTCCTGATGGAAGCGTTACGTCGGTAAGTACTTTGATTTTTAAAGTGAAATTTTGTAGACACAATAACATAACCTCAAGTCAATGTTCGATTGAGTAAGTCTATTAAACGTAAAATGTCAGAGATTTGAAAGCAAAATTTAGCGAAGAAAGAATCGCAAAGTTTTGTAAGACATTGTGTCACTTGCGGAATGATATTCGTTTGCAAATATTACTGCAAATTTGTAATCATCACTGCATATTTGTAACAGTTTATTTTATAATTTACTTATTCTTATACAATTTGACCTGATCTTCTTCATTTTTCATAAACCACAATAAACAATAATTCCTACAAAGTCTATGGAGTACAAACTTCTTATTCATTTGATATGTCTACTATAAAAAAGAAAAGATAATACAGAATACCTTATTACAGAGAAAAATTATGAAGTTGAAAAAATGATTTATAAACAATAACAACCCCTATCAGCTATGTTTCTTGCCCTCAAGTCTTGCTATTTTCAAAATTAATTTTTCTAGGCACAATTTAAGTAATATTTGTAATGGATACTTTTGTACAAATTAAATCAACTACTTGCTAAATTTTTTCGGAAAATTAATTTGGAACATCAGCAAATTTTAAGTAAAGAATCGAAGTCCATAGGAGTTAGAATGATTTGAAAATTAATTTTTTAATTTCGGAGTTTTGTTTCCTGAAAAAATATTTATATTCAATATCAAATAATATACATATACGAGGGTGGATTGATAAGTTTCCGGCCTGACCAAGAGATGGCGCCACTAGGCCTACCTTGAGGTTGCGTTCTATAGTACCATCCTTAGATAGCTTGTAGCTATAGTTTCAGCCCGATCGCCATGTTAGTTTAGGTTTCAGAG
>JAUELO010048292.1:0-10154 GCA_032357855.1 Amphibolips quercusostensackenii | reverse complement strand
CGATTCAAGGTGAGTGAATCACGTTGGAAAATTTCCTTCTAATGGTTCTCATTTATAGGACCCCGTGGCCTATATCATACTCTTTAATAAAATGTATTAACATTATAGGTTGATCGATTCGTCTTGAGTCAACAAATTTTTTCTATTCTCACATCAACTTTAAGTTATGAGAAAGAGAGAATTCGTACTATGATAATCGATTTCTAGTATAATATAAATGACCATAGCTTTCTCACTCTTTGATAAAGTATATTAATATTACAGGTTAATTGATGCGTCTCGAACAATGGAATCTTTTATGTTTTTGCATAAATTTTTAATTATCTTAAGAAAAAAAAGTTTTACTATAAAAAACCGTATTTTGTAATATTATGCATAACCATAGCTTTCTTAAGCTTCAATAAATTATTGAATTCAAAAATTTATCATTATAGGTCAATATCTTCGTCTCGAATTAACCAATCTTTCCTATTCTTACATCAACCTTAAGTTATGAGAATGCGAAAATTTTAAATATAAAAATCGATTTTTAATATAATAAAAATAATTATAACTTCCTCACTCTTTAATAAAATGTATCAATATAGTAGGTCAATCGATTTGGCTTGAAACGAGAAATGTTCTTTATTCTTGCATTAATTTTAAATCATTAAAAAAAAAGTTTTACTTTTAAAATAACAATTTTTAAAATATTATGAAGTACAACAAAGAAATGCAACCATTTTTGAATTATCTTGTTTACAAAAAAGTATGACATCCACACATCCATACACCCACACATCCACACATACACATATCTGTATACACATCCGGACAATTACTTAGAACATTACGAGCATATTAGAAATTTTTTAATTGAGGAACGCTTGAATAAATGAATTTATTAATTTTTAAAAATGCTTTCATCACAACGCTTCCTCTATGATGAAGCAAAATACAGAACGAAACCAAGAATATGATATTTTGGTTTCCTATTGTTATTTTGACTAAGAAAAATGAATGTTATTACTAGCATTTTACTCTTGATATTTGTAGGTTTTTTTCAATTTAATGGCAAGTATAATAAAATAGTTTAAATAACATTTAGAAGAAATATTACATTCATGGCCTTAAACACATTTATTCATTTAAAAGCTTTCAGTTTAAAGTGCTAATTCCTAAATTGCTGAAACATCGAAATTCTCTTAAGTGCATAATAAAGGGAGTTAAACAAGGCACTTCTATGTTAAATTTTTTTGTTTAAACTAATATTTAAAGTCCTAAAATCATTCTCATGTTTAGTGTCAAACTAATTTGTTTTTTGCTTTCTCATAGAGGAAGCTTTGTAATGGTAACATTTTCAAAAAATTTTCAATTGATTAGGTTAAACGTTCCTCAATTCAAAAATGTTTAATACAATGTTCTAAGCAATTGTTCGGCTGTATGTATGAATATGTGTGTGAGTGTGTGTAAATCTGTGTTTGAATCTGTATGTTAATGTGTGTAGATGTGCTGTGTGTGAATGTGTGTGTAAATGTGTGTGTGTGGGTGGGTGTGTGTGGGTGGGTGTGTGTGTGCGTGAATGTGTATGTCACACTATTTTGTAAAGACGATAACTTGATTCCTCAGTTCAAGCCGAATGAATTGACCTACAATATTGATACATTTTATGAAAGGGTGAGGAAGTTATGGTCGTTTATATTATGGTAAAAAATTTTTCATTATTATAATCTAAATTCGATGTAAGAATGGAAATGTGTGTTGACTCAAGATAAATTAATTGACCTATAACATTCATACATTTTATTGAGAAGTAAGTAAACTATGGTGTCGCATTATATTTGAATGAAAACGGTTTTTTATAATACAACTTTTTTTCTTTTACATAATTCAAAATTTATGCAAGAGCGGAAAAAATTTCTTATTTCAGGAAAACCGATTAAACTATGATATTTATACACTTTTTTCAAAGTGTAGGGAGTTCTAAATCGGACAGTTTCCTATTAAGGAAAGAACGTGCCTGAGGTAAAGAATAACGCAAAATTTCAGAGCTTGTTAAGGTTTCGAAATTTTTGTTATCTAACGATAAAAAAAATGCAGAAAGTGATTCCCAAAAACCAATAACTGTGTTTGAAATATTAAAAATTTTTGCTGAAATTGGTTGTTATAACAAAGAATTTTCCAAAAAGTCTTACAACTTTTATGATGCCTCAAAGTTAAAGAGACTTTCGGGTATTTTTTAGGTATCGAGTAAATTAAGTAAAAATATTGACTTACACAAGGAAATACAAGAAAACACAACAAAGCAAAACAGAAAAAAAGGAAGTACAACAGAACACAAGACAAAACAAAACAGCACAGCGGAACGCAAGAGAATACAATAGAATACAGCATACCACAAGACAGTACAGCAGATGATAGCATAATACGAGAAAACAAAAAAGAACACAATAGAAAAGAAGCGGTCACAAGAGAACACATAAGAAAACTAGATAACACAGCAGATAAATGAAAACACAAAGAAATACAATTAAATACAATGTGATACAAGATAACCCAACAAAAGGCATAGCACAACATAGCACAACACAACCGAACACAAATAACACAATAAAATAAATTTTAATAGCCGAAAGTTGTTTGAATAGGCATTATTTCAAAAATTTGAAAGTGCAAACTTACTTGGAAAATGTTTTAGACTCCCCAACCCCAAATCCTTACGTAATTAGTGGACACTCCCATAGGCCTATCCTGAATATCCTATAATACATTTTCGTAAGTGTGTAACGACCACAACAGTGAGTTACGAACCCCTTGTACAGTTTTTAAATTCTTATAAACTTCATAAACTAAAAAAATTAACAATAAAAATAAGTGATGCGTTATTCTTCTTAAAACTAATTGGGGAAGATCAACCTACACTAAAAAATAAGCGGGAAGACCATAGCCTGCAATCATAGGTCTAGGTACCAGTGTCCACAAACTTGGTAATCATCAATTTCTTCTCACAAAATTAGGTCAAGATGATTTTGCAGATATTTTTTTAAACAAGCTAGTTGTAAATCTAAGCTATGATATATACATCTATGAAATAAATTTATTTGAAATATTTAATTATTAATTCAAAATATATTAGCTAGATATTCTGAATTGAATCGGCGAGGGGATGTTGATTGCACATGCTACAGAAGTAATTTCCCATCCGAAAACTAAGTTCATATAACATCACCAAATAGCTATTCCATAATTTGGTTCTAACATTAAAAAAACACGTAAATCCACATTTTTAATATTGTCCGGAAAGTAAAAAAATAAACGTCGACACTTTTTTATTGAGAAAACGAAATGATAGGATACTAATATTTAAACCCTTTGATTTGCCTCCAAGAGAATCTTATTTCAAGCAAACATTATCCTTTCGCGACAAACTTCATCTAATCTTGCAGACAAATACTCGTAATTCCCTTTGTGTAAAAGAAAGCAAGTAGTTTAAAACAGAACAGAACAAAAGATGGATGATTTGAAAAAAAAAACTTTTCAACTTCACCAATATTAGAAAAGCATCAGGCAGATCACAGGAGAAGCTCTTAGGGACATCACGAATGATATCCTATCAAGCGAAAATCTCGATGTCCCTGGGATATTCCGATCATATCTCAAGACATTTTATCATATTTTTGAATTGCTATTCACTCGATGTTGTGTTTACTTTTAATTATTAAATTGATTTTTCTTATTATAATTTTATACGTGCAAGAAAAACGCCCGGATCTGTTTTATTATTTCCCTTATATTCAACATAGTACTAGTCACCAATAAGGAAATACATTTTTCAGGAAAATGATTGAATTTTTCTTTTTTTAAGCATACAATATCCTATTTTTATTTGCAACAAAAATGAAAAATTTTATAGCCAAATTATCGCACTTGATTTGCCATAAATATTGCAGAAACCGAAGGAAACATAAAGGGAAACATATTAAAAATATCGTGTTAAATTAAAAAAAAAGTTCAATCGTGTCGACCGTTTTTTGACGTTAAGCTACTCAAGGAGTAATTAAAAAAAACATGATAAATCCATTCGAGGTTAATTCACAATATACGTCAGAAATATGAGGATCTGCAGATGGTACTTTCATTTTAATTAAATTTTGTAAAGTTATATTTTTATGTAAAAGACCTTTTGTGCCCAAAGGATTTTTAAACAATATTAAAATAACAAGAGGGATCTGAAACTGTGAAACATGTATTGATGAAGCAAGCAGATATTCAAGATTTTAGTATACGATTTAATAGCATACGTGTCATCTGCTTTGCCTGTGAATATTTAAAAAAAAGCGTTGTTATCAGACGAATATCATAAAACGTAATACAAAGCTGCCATTTATTGTGCATATGCTCACAGGAAAATTCAAGAAAATAATATTTTAGGTATCTGTCATTGCATTGTGCGGACTTGAAAAAATGAAGATTATCATTTGCTTTCTCCTTCTTTCATTTGTGTATTTCCTTCATTTTCAAGGCAAGTATCGATTATAGTGTTATAAATATTTATAAAAAACGTTACATTTATTTTTTTAACGTGGTTAATTTTTTTAAAATTTTCCGGTTTGAATAGTTCCTTTATAAATTATCCGAATGTCTAAATTTTTTTAATATATAAAGAGATATAAATAAAAAGAATGCAATTTTTTGAAATCATTGAATGAATCAATGACACATAAATTGAATTCAGTATTTTTAAATTCTCATCCTAATGAGAAGGTATTGGTTCTGTGTGAAATTTGACTTAGCCGGTTTTTATCAAATCTTAATGTTTAGGGACCCCATGATTAAAAAAAAAAACGATTTTTCATAAAGGTTTTCTGTCTTTATGTAGACTGCCTGTAGGCACTATACCTTTCAAAAATAAAACAATATCAAACTTGATCAAGCTTTGGCATAGTTTTTACAGCCTAAAAAGAAAGAACAAGTTCGATAGCGAGATATTTTGGATTAAAATCCAGAAAGTAAGAGCATCTTCAACATTTGTTGAAACATTTTTCTTAACATGAAGTTCTATGTACGTCTATTTGCAGAACCTAGAAAGTGAAAAAAATTATTTATACGACTTTTTTCGATGAACAAAAATTACCAGAGTTATAGCATTTAAAACATTCAAAAAAACAAACGAAAATGATAATATTTAGCCAAATAACGCACGATGTAAACAAAATCAAGTAAATAAAAATGTTGCTTTTTGAAAACTCTACATGATTATCATAATAACTTTTTGAATTTCCTTGAAAACACGAAAATTAAAAATTTGACCCTAAAGTGTTGAAACCTGTAGAAATTTCTATAAATCTGCCGGAATTCCTCGAAATTATTTGAAGTTCTAAGTTTAGTTAATTAATCCAAAATTCGTGTATAGTTTATCTGCTTTCTGCATAATATTTCTAAGAAATATTTTAATAAGATTGCAATAAAGTTATACAAAATTTATCATAAGAAAATAATAATAATAGACCTATACTAAATTTCCTATAATATTTTTGTCATTAGGATGTGACAACCATAAAAATGATTTATGAATACCTTTAACAGTTTATAAATTTTGTAAAAAAACCTTAAATACATAAAATTTACCAGAATTATGAAATGCGTTCTTTTTCTGGCAAATAGGAAGGGCTGCCACACAGTGGGAGGGAAAAAGTATCTCTAGAAAAATCAATTTTTAGCCTACACAATTCATCCGATTAAAACGTTTTTATTAAATAAAAGTTTTCTCAATTTAAAAAAAATTTGTGTATAAAATTTGAGAGAAATGAATGTGTTATTACTATTAATTAGCAATCGATGCTTTTTGTATTGAAACAATTTTTTTAGCAGATTCACAGTTTGGCGACTTTTTAATGAATAGGCTCAATTTTTATTTACGGATTACACTAGGCCTGTCTTTTTGACGACTATTTCCTGCAATACTTCAAAATTAATTAAATTATTAATTATTTAAACAGTTTCAATAAACAAATTCACAGTTTAGCGACCGTAAATTAATGGGCAAAATTTTTGTGCACGAAATCAACCAGGTATGTCTTGTCGATGAATCTTCACGAAAATATTTTACAAATCAACAACAATTATGCATTATTTAATAATTTTTATAAAAAAATTTACAGTTTGGTGATTTTCGAATAAATGGAATCAATTTCTGTTTACGGTATCAACAAGGGATGTCTTTACGAAGACTCTTTGCTATGATACTATGCAAAGTGATAACAAGTATCAGTTATATGAGCAATTTTTAAAAACAAATTTACAGTTAAGCGATTTTTTAATGAAAGGGCATACATTTTTTTACGAAATTAACAAGGAATGTCTTTTCGATGACTCTTTACTATGATACTTTACAAACTGACAACATTTATTCATTATTTGAACAATAATTTTTAAGAAATTCACAGTTTGTCAATTTTTTAATAATTAGGCATAATTTTGTTTACGGAATCAAGCGACGATGTCTTTTTGATAACTTCTTGCTATACAACTTTGGGAATTAACAACAAATATTTATTAATGAAAAAATTTTTATGAAAAAATTTACAATTTGGCGACTTTTTAATGAATAAGCTTGTTTTTGCTTTCTCATAGAAAAAGCTTTATAACAGTGGCATGTTCACACTTTTTTGTGAACATAATAACTTGAAAACAGTTGCAGATAAATTATTGAAATTTGGAGGTCTGATTTTTAGCGCTTATATCATAAAATTGACTTCAGAATTTCTAAAAATATTTATTGCATTTTTTTCTAGCACTTAAAAATAATTCAAAACTCGATATTTTATAGTAAAACTCATTATAATAACAATTTAAAGTTGATGCAAGAAAAGAAAATATTCCTTGTTTCGAGACGAATCAATCGACCTATGATCTTAATACATTTTATCAAACAGTAAAAACTCATCGCTATTTATATTATATTAATAACCTATTTCGATAGTAACAATTTTTTTAGTCACATAATTTAAAGTTAATGCAACAACGTAAAAAATTCCTTGTTTCAAGACGAATCGATTGACCTATAATATTAATACATTTTATTAAAGAGTAAGGAAGTTATGGTTTTTCATATAATATCAAAAATCGATTTTTATAGTAAACATTTTAAGATGTATAATTTAAAGTTGATGTGTAAATAGAAAAGATGGGTTTACTCAAGACAAATCGATTGATCTATGCTATTGATACATGTAATCAAAGAGTAAGAAAGCTACGGTAACGCATAAAATTTGAGAATTAGGTTTCTTTATGTTAAAACTTTTTTTCTCCAACATAAATCAAAGTTGATGCATAAACATAAAATATTCCTTGGTTTGAGAGGAATAGATCAACCTATATCATCAATACATTTTATCAAAGAATAAGAAAGTTATGGTAATTTATATTATATTTGAAATCAATTTTCATAGTAGACATTTTCTAATTTTTATAATTTTAAGTTGATGTGAAAATAAAAAATATGTGTTACATCGAGACTAATCGATTGACATACAATATTTATGCATTTTTTTAAGGTAATAAAGCTATGGGTATGCATAAAATTTATAAATACGGTTTTTCATGGTAAAGTTATTTCAATAACATCATTTAAAGTTAATACATCAATATAAAATGTTCTTCGGCTTAAGACGAAGCAATTGACCTAAAATATTAATACATTTTATCAAAGGGTAAGAAAGTTTTGGTCATTTATATTATATTAAAAATCAGTTTTTGTAGTAAACATTTTTTCAGACGTATAATTTGAAGTTGATGTGAGATTAGAAAAGATGTGTTCATTTAAGATGATCGTTTGACTTATACTATTAAATCATTTTATTAAAGATTACGAAATCTTTGGTAACGCATATAATTTGAAAATACAGTTTTATATAATGAAACTTTTTTCTTTGACATTATTCACATTTGATGCAAGAATATAAAAGATTCCTTGCTTTAAGACGAATCGATCGACCTATAATATCAATAAATTTTATCAAAGAATAAGGAATTTATGGTCATTTATATTATATTAAAAATCAATTTCCACAGTAAAAATTTTTTATTTTCATAATTTAAAGTTGATGTATAAATATGAAAGAGGTGTTGATTTGAGACGAATCGATTGACCTATATTATGGATAGACTTTATTAAAGAGTAGGGAAGTAATGGGCACTTATATTATATAAAAAATCGGTTTTTATATTAAAAATTTTTTAGACACATAATTAAAATGAATGTGTGAATAGAAAAAATGTGTTTATTTCAGACGAATAGATTGATCTACAATATTTTCACATTTTCTTGAAAAGCAAGAAAGCTATGGTAACGCATATAATTTAAAAATACGGTTTTATATGATAAAACTTTTTTCTTCAACATACTTTAAAGTTGATGCAAAAACATAAAAGATTCCTTGTTTCAAGTTGAATCGATCGACCTATAATATCAATGAATTTTATCGAAGAATAAGGTACTTATGGTCATTTATATTATACTAAAAAAAGATTTTCATTGTAAAAATTTCTCATATTCATCATGTAAGGTTGATGTGAAAATAGAAAAGATGAGTTGATTCTAGACGGATCGATTGACCTATAATATTGATACACTTTATTGGAAAGTAAGAAAGCTATGGTTATGCATAAAATTAAAAAAAAAGGTTTTTTATGATCAAACTTTTTTCATTAACATAATACAAAATTAAGATAACAATATAAAAGATTTTTTGGCTTAAGGGAAAGCGATTCCACAATGATATTAATACACTTTATCAAAAATTACGAAAGTTATGAGCACTTATATTATAATAGAAATCGGTTTTATAGTAAAAAGTTTTTCCAGACATGATTACGAAAAAGTTGCTGTAAAAATAGAAAAGATGTGTTTATTCAAGACAAATCGATTGACCTATACTATTGATAAATTTTATCATAGAGTAAGAAAGCTATGGTAATGCATGAAATTTGAAAATACGGTTTTTTATAGTATTTTTACCGTAATTCTCAATTGATGCAAGAATGGAGAAGATTTCTTAGTCTGAGGCGAATCAAATAACCTATGATATAATACATTTTATTAAAGAGTAAGGAAGTTATGGTCATTTATATTGTATTAAAAATCGATTTTTACAGTAAAAATTGTGTCATTCTCATAATTTAATGTTGATGTGAGAATAGAAAAGATGTCTTGATTCAAGGCGAATTAATTTATCTATAATATTAATACATTTATTAAAGAGTAAGGAAGCTATGCTTATGCATAATATTTGCAAAAGCGGTTTTTTATGACAATTTTTTTTTATTAACATAATTCAAAATTAATGCAATAACGGAAAGGATTCCTTGATTCGAGGCGTACCGATTGCCTATAATATCAATAAACTTTTTTGAAGAGTGAAGCAGTTATGCTTATTCGTAATATTTGAAACATTTGTTTCAAACAGAAGAACTTTTTTCACCAACATAATTCAAAGTTGATGCATCAACAGAAAAGACTTTTTCTTCACGAATTTTCAAATTAAATAATTTTGAAAGTTTAAAAAAAATCATACAGCTGGGAAAGGGATAGGGCGCGACAGAATTTTCCCCTTCCCTTTCCCATCTCGAAAAATTACCGTTTCAAATGCAAAATTCGATATGTCTGATTTGTCATTGTATTTTAAAAATTTGTTGTATTGATTTGTAATTTTGTAATTTTTGTGGATTTCTATTATTAAATTGATTGAAGTGAAAACTTTAGTTTTTCTATTATTTAAAAAATCACTGATGCTTCCTCTATGAGGAAGCAAATACATTTGCCAACAGAAAGCAAAGTGCTCGTGAAATGAGCACCATATAAATATGTATGCAAATAAAGTGGAAACACTCGAGATCGAATTCACGACTAGTTTGATTTGAAATATAATTGAAGATAGGGTTTTAGTGCCCCTGGTAACATCGAATTAATAAAATTCCATTATTCAGATAGTTAAAAGTGGGTCAAACAGACGTGCCCTTATTTTCCTAAATTTCAGCAGGATATATTTATTTTTTCAATCAAAAAGTTCCTTGAGGCGAGTAATGTGATTTCTTTGACGACTGGTTTTCTTTACATTTCAGTAAGCTTCAAGCAAAATCTAAAAATCATGAACCTGATGAAAATCATAAATCAT
>JAUELO010048288.1:0-10154 GCA_032357855.1 Amphibolips quercusostensackenii | reverse complement strand
TTTTTTCTTATGTGAAGATTTACAATTTTCTAGAACATTCTACTTGTTTGTCCTAGGAAGTTGTAGATCTTCTAGAAGTGGAAATCGGAACTAGGTAAATCTATAGAAAAACTTTCTGTTAAAGACGCTTTTTCGGTTAAGAAATAATTAAGAGTTTAATTATTTATGGTTAAAAATGTATTGTTTTTAGCTAAAAAAAAAAAATTTGATTAAAATTTTTTTTTTTGTGACTAAAAAATTTTTCTTGGTTCAAACTGTAATTCTTTTCTTGATAAATAAATATTTTTGGCTTAAATATTCATCTGCTTTGTTAGAAATTTTATCATTTTTATTCAAAGTGCAACTGCTTGCTTACAATTAATAGTTTTTGGTTAAAAATTAGTTAATTTTAGTTTAATATTAATTTTATTCACTGAATATTGACCTATTTCATTTTTGGTTGAAAATTCAACTATTTGGGATCAATTTAATTTTTTGTTTAGCTTAAAATTCAAAAGATCTTATGAATTCAACTATATTGTATTGTGAATTAATTTTTCTTTGTAAAGCTTTAACTATTGCATTTTTTGGTGAAAATTCATCTTTTTTGGTTAAACATTCAACTTCTGGTTGCAATTTAAAATAGTTTGTTAAACGGTCATTTCTTTAAATTGAAAATTAATTTTCTTTTGTTTAAATTTTTTTTCAAAATATTTATTTTGTTAACTATAAATTTAAGTATTTCAGCTTTTTATTTTTAACTTAAAAATTTAACTATTTGATAGAAAATGTATCTTTTTGAAACATTGATAATTCATTAGTAATTCACATTTTTCCGTTGAAAATTCAACTTCTTAGTTAAAAATTAAAATTTTTTAATAAAAATTCTTTTTTTTGGCTAAAAAGTCACCTCTTTGGTGGAAATTTAACTATCTTGTTGGAAATTTTTTTTTTTGTTAAGCATTTATTTTTTTTTTAAGAAAATTAACTATCACATTTTTGATTAAAAGTTTGTCTTTCTTACTTGAAAACTAAACTATTTAGTTGTAAATTTAACAACTTTGTAGAAAGTAAAAACTTTATTAAATCACTTTTTTGAAAACTTATTTTTTTTTGAAAATTTAACTCTTTTGTCAAAATTTTTTTCTTTTTTTTGTTGAAAATTAAATTTTCAACTAAAAATATAATATTCTCTTTTTGGTTGAATTTTTTTAATTTATTTAGTTGAATGGAAATTCAGGTATTTTGATAAAAATTTCTTGATTTTTTTTTATTAATTTTTTAACGTAAAATTTAACTGTTCTATTTTTGATTAATTTTTTTTCAATTTGACAATTTATCAAGCTGGTTGAAAATTTATGTATTTTGATAAAAATCGGTTTTAAGTGTGCAGCAAATTAATCTTTTTGATTAGAAATTCACCTTTGGTTAAAAATTTTATTTTCATGGTAAAAATCGTTTTTTTTTTGGTAAAAATTTTTTTTACGGAAAATTATTTATTACATTTTGGGTTGAAAGTTTGTGTTTTTTTTCAATTAATTTCAAGTTTAAAATTTAACCACTTTGTGAAAAGTTGAACTTCTTTGTTGAAAATTAATTAATTTTTTTCCAAATTTGACTATTCTGTGAAAAATCTTTTTTTTTTGCTGAAAATAATTTTTTCAACTAAAAACTTAACTATTCAATTTTTGTTAGAAAAAATTTTTTTTTAGTTGACAACTCAACTGTTTGGTTAAAAATTTATGTATTTTGATCAAAATTTGTGTTTTAGCGTGTAGCAGATTAATCTTCTTGATTGGAAATTCATCTTAGGTTGAATTTTACTTTCTTCTTAAAAATCCTTTTTTTTTTTGTAACATTTATTTTTTCAACAGAAAATTACCTACTACATTTTTTGTAAAAAGTTTGTCGCTCCTATTTTTGAAAATTTAACTATCAAGTTAAAAAGTTAAATACTTTGTAAACAGATTTTTTTTTAAATTTAAGTATTTTATTAAAAAAAATTTTTTTTCTGAAAATAATTTTTTAACTAAAAATTTAACTATTTAATTTTTGTTTAAAAAAATTTTTTCTTGACAACTTAACCGGTTCCTTAAAATTTCATGTCTTTTGATAAAAATTCCTGTTTTAGTGTGTAGCAGATTAATCTTCTTGATTGAAAATTCATCTTTGGTTTAAAATTTCACTTTTTTCTTGAAAATCTTTTTTTTTTGTTAAACATTTATTTTTCTAAGGAAAATTAGTATTACATTTTTTGTTGAAAGTTGGTCTCTCTCTTTCTTTTCTAATTTAACTATGAAGTAGAAAATTTAACTACTTTGTAGGAAGTTGAACTTCTTTGTTAAAAATTCATTTTTTTTTTTAATTTAACTATTTTGTTGAAAAATCTTTTTTTTTTTTGCTTGAAATTATTTTTGTAAACTAAAAATAAAACTATTCTGTTTTCAGTTAGAAAATTTTTTTTAGGTTGAAATTCAACTAGTTGGTTGAAAATTCATGTATTTTAATAAAAATTAATTTTTAAGTGCGTAGCAGATTAATTTTATTAATTGAAAATTCATCTTTAATTGAAAGTTTCACTTTCTTCTTAAAAATCCTTTTTTTTTTTTAAATTAATTTTTTTGACAGAAAATTAACTATTGCATTTTTATTTAAAAGTTCGTCTCTATTTTTTAAAAATTTGACTAATTAGTTAAAAATATCACTACTTTGGAGAAGATTAAACTCCTTTGTTAAAAATGAATTTTTTTCATTTGGAAATTTACTTATTTTGTTGATTTTTAAAAATTAATTTCCTAACTCAAAATTCGGTTTGAATTTGGTTACAATTTCGTTCAAATTTTTTTTTTTTTATAGTTGACAATTCATCCAGTTGGTTAAAAAACTACCTATTCTGATAAGAAATTAGATTTAAGTGTGTAGCAAATTAATCTTCATGATTAAAAACTCATCTTTCGTTAAAAATTTAACTTTTTTTTTTGAAATCCTGGTTTTTCGTTAAACATTTATTTTTTCAATAAAAAATTAACGATTACATTTTTGTTTGAAAGTCTGTCTTTTTTTTAAATTCAGCTATTAAGTTGAAAATTTAACTACTTTGTCGAAAGTTAAAATTCTTTGTTAAAAATTAATTTTTTTTTTAAATTTAACTATTTTGTTCTTTGATGTTTTTTTGATGAAAATTATTTTTTTAACTAAAAATTCAACTATTCTATTTTTAATTGAAATTTTTTTTTAGTTAACAACTCAACTTGTTGGTTAAAAATTCATTTTTGATAAAAATTCATGTTGTTAAAAATGCATTTTTCTCATTTGGAAATTCACCTATTTTGTTGATTGTTTGAAATTGATTTCTTTACTTAAAATTCGGTTCAAATTTGGTCCAATTTTTTTTCTTTTTATAGTTGACAATTTATCAAGTTGGTTGAAAATGTACGTATTTTGATAAAAAAATTGGATTTATGTGTGTAGAAAATAAATTTTCTTGATTGAAAATTGATTTTTGGTTGAAAATTTCACTTTCTTCTTGAAAATCCTTTTTTTTGTTAAACATTTATTTTTTTAACAGAAAATTAACTATTACATTTTTGGTTAAAAGTTTGTCTTTTTTTTATTTTGACTATCAAGTTAAAAATTTAACTATTTGTTAAATTTTACTACTTTGTTGAACTTCTTTGTTGAAAATTTATTTTGTTTTTTAATTTAACTTTTGTTAAAAAAATGAAATGTAGTTAAATTTTAAAAAATTGAAAAAAAACTTTATACAAATTTGTTTGAAGAAGAATTTTAGAAAAATCATCAAAAATTTTGTTAACTAATTTTTTTTTGATGAAAATTATTTATTTAACTAAAAATTCGACTATTCCATTTTTATTTTGAAAAATTTTTTCTCAGTTGACAACTTAACTTGTTGGCTAAAAATTCATGCATTTTGATAAAAATTCATGTTGTTAAAAATGTATTTTTTTCATTTGAAATTATACCTATTTTGTTGATTTTTAAAAATTTATTTTGTAACTTAAAATTCTGTTTAAATTCGGTTAAAATTTAGTTTAAATTTTTAAAATTTTATAGTTGATATTTCATCTATTGGTTAAAAATCACGTATTTTGATAAAAAATCGATTTTATGTGTGTAGTGAATTAATTTTCTTGATTGAAAATTCATCTCTGGTTAAAAATTTTACTTTCTTCTTAAAAATTCTTTTTTAATGTTAAACATTTTTTTCTTTAACGAAAAATTAACTATTACATTTTTGGTTAAAAGTTTGTCTCTCTTTTTTTTATTTGAACTATCAAGTTGAAAATTTAACTACTTTGTAGAAAGTTGAACTTCTTTGCTAAAAATTCATTTTTTTTGAAAATTTACTTTTTTTGTTAAAATATCTTTTTTTTTGCTGAAAATGATATTTTCAACTTAAAATTCAACTATTCTGTTTTTCATTCAAATTTTTTTTATTTAGTTGACAACTTAACCGGTGGGTTTAAAATTCATGTATTTTGATAAAAATTCGTGTTTTAGTCTGTAGCAGATTAATCTTCTTGATTAGAAATTCAGCTCTGTTTAAAAATTTCACTTTCTTCTTGAAAATTCTTTTTTTATGTCAAATATTTATTTTTTTAACGGAAAATTAACTATTACATTTTTGGTTGAAATTTTGTCTCTCTTTTTTTTTTAATTTAACTATTAAGTTGAAAATATGACTACTTTGTAGAAAGTTGAACTTCTTTGTTAAAAATTTATATTTTTGAAAATTAAACTATTTTGCTAAAAAATCAGTTTTTGCTAAAAATAATTTTTTTAACTAAAAATTCAACTATTCTGTTTTTGGTTAAAATTTTTTTTCTTAGTTGACAACTTAACCGGTTCCTTAAAATTTCATGTATTTTGATAAAAATTCGTGTTTTAGAGTGTAGCAGATTAATATTCTTGATTGGAAATTCATCCTTGTTCGAAATTTTACTTTCTCTTTAAAAATCCTTTTTTTTTGTTAAGCATGAATTTTTTTAACAGGAATTAACTATTACATTAAAAAACAAATTTTTTAAAAATGAAATTCAACTATTAAGTTGAAAATTTATCTACTTTGTAGAAAGTTGAACTTCTTTCTTAAAAAAATTGATTTTTTTTAAATTCAACTATTTTTTTTTTATTAAAATTATTTTTTTAAATAAAAATTTTAATATTATATTTTTGGTTAAAAATTTTTTCTCTCAGTTGACAACTCAACTGGTTGGTTAAAAATTTATGTGTTTTGATAAAAATTCATGTTATTAAAAATGCATTTTTCTCATTTTGAAATTCACTTGTAGCAAATTAATCTTCTTGATTGCAAATTCATTTTTGGTTAAAAAATTTTACTTTTTTTTAAAAAATCCGTTTTTTTTAACATTTATTTTTTTAACGTAAAATTACCTATTACATTTTTGGTTGAAAGTTTAAAAATTCAACCACTTGGATAAATTCAAAAATTCGAGTTAAAAATTTATATAGTGGAAAAATTAATCTCTTTTAGAAGAAATTTAAGCTCTTTCGTTAGAAATTCAACTATTTTTCGTTTGAACCTAATTTTTTTAGCTAAAAAGTTATTATATTTTTAGTTGCTAATTAATTTTTTTTTTGTTAAAATGTGCATTTTTTGGTTAAAGATTTAATTATTTTCTTGAAAAGTCAGTAATTTAGTTAGAATGTGATTCTGCTTGGTTGAAAATTCACCTGCAAAACAAACTGAAAATTTCATTTTTTTTTGTGTTGAAAATTTTACTAAGCATTTAGCTGAATATTATCTTCTTTATATAAAAATAAATTTTTTTTGTTGAAAATTCTTTTTTTTCCATACAAAATTAATCTGCTTGGTTTCAAATTCATCTATTTTGTTAAAAAAGGAACTATTTCATTTTTGGTTGAAAATTTTTCTTCATTAGTTCAACAGCCGTATTTTTTATTAGAAAATTAATTACCTTCGTTAAAAATTTAAATATTTTGCTAAACATTTTTTTTTATTTAGAAATCAATTTTCATATGTGTACATATACCTATAACATTTTTAATTGTAACGTTATATTTTCTTGTTGTTTAAAATAGAGTTTTCAAATTAAAAATTAATGTATTTTGTTGAAAATTTAACATTTTGTAAAACATTTTCGGTTGATCTTAGGAAGTTGTAAATCTTCCACAAATGCAAGTACATTTCTTTTGACGATTAAAAAATTTATATAAAATATTTACATTTGAAATTGAGTTTAGTTGTAAAGTAAAAAATTAAGAATATTTATTCACCCCTAAAATTCAAATTTTTCCTAAACATTTCTGAGATTTACTATATTTGCATAATATGAAAAATAGCATACGTAAAATATAGTTTTTTATCAATTAAAAATTTTTTTTATTAAAAATTTTTTTAAAAATGATCGTTTTTGGAAGTCAGGCGCAGTATAGAGAGTAAGAAAAATGTCTACTTAGTAAAATCTATCCTGCGGAAAGATAAAAAAAAAAGCAAAAGCAGCTATTGTCCTGACTGCTGTGGTATTGTTTTTAAAGATGTTCCCGTTAAATTGTTATGGAAATATTCCGGTACTTTTATCGTAAAAACTCTAAAAAGGACATAAAAATTACCTAAAAATAACTTTTGACATTCTATGACACTTTTTTTAACAATGCAACTATTTTTTTACAACTTTTGAAAAAAAATTAGTCAAAGTAGGCGCTGTGCGCCTAAAAAACAGAGGTTCATAGCCTATGAGACGTTAATTGAATCGTGCAACCTTCCCCCTCCTATACCTTCCCTCTCCTACTTCCCCTAAATTCCAATACTTTCCCTACATTTCACTACTTCTCCTCCCTAAACACCAACGTTCGCTTCCGTTTTCTGTCCCAAGTTCTTTCTCATCTACTTAACCCTCTCCTCACTTCTCCGCTAACACTCCCTTTCCACTATTTTCCCACCCTATTTCCCCACTTCTCTTAATTCACCTCTCCTCATTTCCCCCAACTTCCGCATCATACATTCCCCTACTCCTATCCCCCCTCTTTCTTTAATTTTCTACCACTCACTTCGACTACCTTTCCAATCCTCATTTTCTATCACTCTTCCTACCTTCGCTTCTCTTATTTCCTTTACTTCCCGTAGTTCCCCTCCCATTGTTTTTCCTACGTATCCTCACCTCATCCACCACTTTTAATATACCCCTTCTCTCATTTCCTCTACTTCCATAACTTTCCTTCTTCTTATTTCCTCTTCACTTCCTCTATCCCACTTTGTTCACTCCTCCTACCCTAATTGCTCCTCACTTCCTCTTCATAGGTAAAAATAGAAATTTCAGGAGATATTATAAATTTGATGATAAGTTAAGGAATTTTAGAGTATTTAAAGGAATTTTTTAGGGATTTATGAAATAAAGGATTTGAAAGATTTTAGGGTATTTTACTAAATTCCCAAAAATTGGAAGCGATTTTTGAAATTTTAAGAAATTTCAAAAAAGCATCAAATATATCAAAGGGTTTCAAAGATTTCTATAGATTTTAGTGAGTAAATAAAATGGAATTAAATTCCTTAGAACTTCTTCCTCATCTACTTTCCCACTCTAATTTTTTCTCAATTCCGCTAGTTCTCCTCTCCTCACTTACCCTACTTCTCCTACTTCACTCTCCTCACTTCCCATCCCCTTATTTCCTCACTGCTTCTAGATCCATTTGCCGCGTTTTTCTTTATTTCTCGACCATTATTCTTCGTATTTTCCCATCCCTCATTTCCCTAATTTTACTTCCCTTATTCCCCTACATACACTTTCCTTACCTTCCCTGCCTTCACTTTCCTCACTCCCCCTTATTCTCCCTTACTTTACCTACTTTCCAAATTTCTAACTTTCCCACAATTTTTCTCCCTCAAATTTTCCCCTCATTCTATCACTTCCTCCTTCCTATCCACTTCTGCTTTATCTTGACCTCTCCTCTCTGATCCTATCCGATTATATCCTCTCTCCTCCTATTTTCTAATTCGTACCCTATTCTTCCTCCTTACTTTCCTTTTTATCATTTCCCTGCCACCCTTATCTCCCTTCCCAAACTTTCCCTCTCCATTTTTCTCAACAACTTCCCCTACCCTACATCCTCTTTCTTTCTTTGCACTTTCCACATCCTACCTTATCACCATCTCATCTAAAAACAGATTTCAATTAGCATATTTTTGAAAAAATAAAAAGAGGTATCTTAGGTAATAATATCTTACGTTATCACAAACGCTCCTATACCAGATTTCAAAACTAGTTAATCCATCAATTTAATATTTAAAAAAAAATTAATGACACTACTTTGCCACTATTTTTCAAAATTTATTCTACTCTTGGCACTGTTTTAAATGTCTTAATGAGATCGAGCCCTCAAAAAATTAAAGTAATTTAATTGATTAATTTGAAGTTATTAATCACTATAAAAATTTTAATAATATAAACAAGTATATCAATGCAAATTTCAGCAATAGAAATTATTTTTGATAACATACAAAAACTAATAATTACAAAAATTGAAATTCAAAGCCATGAATAAAAAAAGTTAGAATAACTTTTTTTTTTGTCAAATATTTAGCCAGTGAAAAGTATTTTGTTTACTCAATTAAAAGTGAATTTTATTAATTTTATTGAAAATTAAATTAAATTCTTTGTATAAAATATAATGAAAATTAATTAATAAGTTAGTGAAATAATTTTGTTTATAGGTTATATATTTAAATTATATTAAACATATAGATTATTATATATATTTTTTAAATTAAAAAAAATTATCTTAATACTGCTTATATAATTATAGATTAATAACACAGGCCCACAAAAAAGTGGTCTGAACCTTAAATGTGACTATGCTAACCTTATAAATTTTAAACCGCTGAACTCAAACCCGGCCGCAGAATTTCCCCTAGACCTTAAATTTCCCCTAGCCTAGGAATAAACTGTAATTATAGGTAACAATTTTTCCCTAGCCGAGGGACAAATAAGAAATTAGTCTGAACTTTACGCGTCATTAGACTAACTCTTAGATTTTAAGCTGCTGAATCCGAACTCGGCCTAAAAATTTCCCCTAGACCCCACAATTTTCCCCTAGCCTAGGGACAAAAACTACGTGGTCTGATCTTAACGTTAGACTAGGCTAACCTTATGGATTTTGAGCCGCTGAATCCAAATACGGTCTCATAATTTCCCCTAGGCCCCAAAATTTTCCCCTAGCCTAGAGACAAAAAAGAAATAAGTCTGAATTTCACACGTGACTAGGCTAAATCTTGGATTCTGAGTCGCTGAATCAGAATTCGGCCTTAGAATTTCCCCCAGACCCTACAATTTTCCCCTACACTAGAAACCAAAAAAAATTTTTCTGAAATTTACATGTGACTAGGCGAACCTTATGGATTTTGAGCCGCTGAATCCGAGTATGGTCTCATAATCTACCCTAGGCCCCAAAATTTTTCCTTAGCCTGGAGGCAAAAAAGAAATTAGTCTGAATTTTACATGCCACTGGGCTAACTCTTAGAATTTCAGCTGCTGAATCCGAATCAGGCCTCAGAAGTTTTCCTAGAACTCAGAATTTTCCCCTAGCCTAGGGACAAAAACTAAGTGGTCCGAACTTTACATGTGACCAGACTAACCTTATGGATGTTGAGCCGCTGAATCCGAATACAACTTAAATATTTCTCCTAGATGCTACGATTTTCCCCTACACTAGGGACCAAAAAAAAATTGGTCTGAAATTTACATGTGACTAGGCGAACCGTATAGATTTTGAGCCGCTGAATCCGAATCCAGCCTCAGAATTTACCGTTGATCCCCCAAATTTCCCCTAGCCCAGAAACAAAAAAGAAATTAGTCTGAACTTCACATGTGATTAGGCTAGCCTTACGAATTTTGACTTGCTAAATTCGAATCTAACCTCAGAATTTCGCCTAAGCCCAACAACTTTCTCCTATCCTAAAGAAAAAGAAGAAATTGGTCTGAACTTTACACGTGACTAGGCTAACCGTATGAATTTTGAGCCGCTGAATACGAATATGGTCTCATCATTTCCCCTACGCCCCAAAATTTTTCCCTAGCCTAGAGACAAAAAAGAGATTAGTCTGAATTTTACATGTCACTAGGCTAACTCTTAGATTTTGAACTGCTGAATCCAAATCCGGCCTCAGAATTTTTCCT
>JAUELO010048281.1:0-10154 GCA_032357855.1 Amphibolips quercusostensackenii | reverse complement strand
TGTACCCAGTTTCAGTTGTAAGGTACAACCCAGAACTACAGAACAATGAGGTCGGGAAACAACAAGACAGTAGTTTAATGCCGAGAGGCGCTCATCCGCAACAACAAACACAAAAGAAATAATAAAAAAAGGAGAAAAGGGAAAATGAAGAAGTAATGTTGAAAAGAAATGGCCATTTATCATGATCCTTTTTTTTGAATGTACATTAGTCATAAGTAGCATAATTATGTGCGCGCTAAGGCGCGCAGGAAACAATGCACTGCTGACTAATAGTAATAATATAATAATATAATATAAAACATGTAAAAACAATTAATTTTAACATCATGATAGCTGCCATTTTGTGAGTCATAAGGTGACATTTTTTAAAAATTAAAATTAATAAAACTAAGAAAGTAGATTTCTACTTTTATCGATCACCGATAATTATGTCGATTTATGTATTTTTACTATTACTAGTCAATAATAAATTAATCGGTTCACAACATAAAAAGCATTAAATAATTTTGTTACGTGCAACATTCAATATTTATTTTAACTTTATATTTTTTTTAAACTTAAAATTTCGATTATAAAAACATATTTACATGTTATTTTGAAAATTGTATTCATATACTCAATTTGCAGCATCAGACACATTTGAAAAATTACGTAAATATTCTTCAATTATATAATAAATTTATGTTACTTATTTGCAAATAATAATTTTAATCTTAATTTAATTTCATATTGTGAAAAAAATTAATCAGTTAATAATTAATCATTTCGCAAAATAAGAAGCTTTGAACTATAATTTTTATCATAACATATAAATAATTTTTACCTATTTTTTTTGTAATTTGAACTTTTACTTACAAAAATTTGATTTATCCATAACCTTTCAAACTAATTTTGGAAAATATAAGTTTTAATGGAATCTGTTAGTAATTAATTATTAAGTTTGCAACATAAAAAGCATTAAACAATTATTTTCATTGAAGCATTCAAATAATTTTTACAATATATTTTTTTTCAATTAAAATTGCATTTTTATATAACATATTTAATTTATTAATAACCTTAAAAACTAATTCGAAAATAAAATAAAATAAATTTCAGATACTTATTAAGCAACATCACAAGCATTTATTTAAATACATAATTGTAATATAGTTATTTAAAAAAAAAAAAAAATTATTAAAAATATAATAGCCAATATCCAATTACAATACTTTGGAGTAATTAATCAATTTGTGTTACTTAATTGAAAAACAATTTAAATTTAATCTTTATGTAATTTAGTGTTTTAAACAAAATTAATTTGACAATAATAAATCAAACAGTTCTCATATTTAACTTATTATTAAACTTTTATACTAATTCCAGAACAAATTAAAACATCTGTAGATATAATTTTGAAAATTAAATTCAGATAATCATTTTACAACATTGCAACATTTTAAAAAATGATATTATTGTTATAAAAGTATTTTAAATAAAAAATAAACTGTTATTATACTAATTATAGACAATTTTTAACGTATATTTATCTCTAAATTCAAACTTTCATTTCTAAAAATTTTATTTATTAATAACTTCTTAAACTATTCTTAGAAATTGTAAGTTTGAAATAAATCAATTAATAATAAATTAATTGGTTCACAGCATAAAAAGCATGAAACATTATTTTCATTGAAACATTCAAATAATTTTCACTTTATATTTTATTTAAACTTTAAAATGGCATTTTTGAAAATTTGAATCATTAATAACCTTTAACACTCATTCCAGAAAAAAATTGAAACACATGTAAATACAATCAGAAAATTGAATTTAGATAATCATTTTCCAACATCACAAAACTTTGACAAAAATTACCTAATTGGAATAAAAGGTATTTTAAATATAAATAAACTTTCATTATACATATTATATATCCAATATTTAATTACATAACCTTAAACTGAATAATCAATTTGTGTATTTAATTGAAACAAATTTAAATGAAAACTTCATGTAATTTAATCTTGTGAAAAAAATTAATAAGATAATAATTGATTAATAAGTTCACAAAATAGAAAGATTTAAACAGTAATTTTTATTAAAACATTAAAATAATTTTTGGTTTGTATTTTTTTTTTAAATTTGAACTTCCATTTTTGGAAAATTGATTACTCAAGAACCTTTTAATCTTATTTCAGAAAATTAAAGTTATAATAAAATCAGTTAATAATTAATTAATCAGTTCACAACATGAAAAGCATTAAACAATTATTTCTATTGAACGATTTAAATAATGTCTACAATGTATTTTTTTTATTTGAAATTCCATTTTTGTACATTTTGTTCATTAATAATCTTTAAATCTAGTTAAGAAAAATAAAAGCATGTGTGCATATATATTAATTAATCAGTTTACAACATAAAAAGCATTTGATAATTATTTTCATTAAAAAATTCAAATAATTTTTACTTTTTTTGTTGTTAAAAATTTGTGTTTCAGGAAAGTTAATCGCGCACTAAATAAACATAAATTCATCTAGTAGAACATAGTACAATAATATCTTTCGAAATAGAACGCGCATATAATGATAAAGTAAAACATCCGTGGCTCGATTAGAAATGTAAAAAAATTACTAAAATACATTTTTCGCTGTTTATTGAGAAAGTCAATCATAACGACCAGACATAATATTTCTGGTAACAACTTACTTATCTAAATTAAATAAATTTATAAAAATTAATAAAATACATTTTACATTTTTGTTTAAATTTTTTTTTGCGTGAAAGAACTTTGAATTTGACTAATATTTTTCCACCTAAAGTGGAATTTTGTAGTTTCGATGGAGCTTGAAAAACGCTTGAAACGATTATCGCCACTCGAGCGTCGCGCGCTTAATCGCCTTTTCGCATTATTCGAGTACGTCATCGACTTATTGTCTCGTCTTTTTATCTAAAATACACACTGAGGTACTTTTGTAGTCAACAAATTTTTTAAATAAAAAATTCAAATTTGTATTAAAAAACTCATTAAAACTCATTTTTGAGAAAAATACTAATTTTATCTTAGACCCTAAATTTATTAAATAAATAAAAAGTAAATAAATGATATTATAAATAAAAATAACTGAAAGTAAGTAAAAATGACTAAAAATAAATAAATATTATGAATACCCTACCTCCTTATAGAAAAATACAATAAATAAATAAATAAAATTTTTATTAGGACTTAGACGCTCGCCACTATTTTCTTCAGCTAAAAATTTAGCTATTCAGGTTGAAAATTAATTATTTCATATGATTTTTTATCTTTTAAGTTGAAAATTAGTTCCTTTTTTGGGTTAAAAATTTCTTTTTTTTTCAGCTGAAAATTTAACTATTCCAGTTGAAAATTAATTATTAATATTTTTAATAATATAATAATAATAATAATATAGTAATATAATAATACAAAAATAAAATATTATTTATCATTGGATTTAAAATAAAATTTTCTATTCCAGTTAAAAATTATTTAATTTATTGCAAAATTTATCTTTTTAATTGAAAATTTGTTCTTTTTTTCGGTTAAAAATTTATTTTTTTTAGCTGAAAATTTGCCTATTCTAGATAGAAATTAATTATTATTTTTTTAAATAATATAATAATATAATTATAATATAGTAATATATTATTATACAAATTTTGAAAAATTATTTTATATAAAATTTTATCTTTTTGGTTGAAAATGCGTTCCTTTTTTGGGTTGAAAATGATTTTTTCTTGACTGAAAATTTATTTATTTCAGTTAAAAATTTATTATTATTATTATTTGAAATGATATTATAATATAACAATAATATAGTAATATTTCATTATAAAAATAATATTACTATTCATTATTTGAAAATTTATCTTTTTTGTTGAAAATTCGTTCCTTTTTTTGGTTGGAAATTAATTTTTTTCAAGCTGAAAATTCAGCTATTCCAGTTGAAAATTATTCTATTTATTTGAAAATTCATCTTTTTAATTGAAAATTTGTTTCTTATTTCGGTTTGAAAATTTATTTTTTTGTTAGCCAAAAATTTAACTCTTTCACTTAAAAATTAATTATTATTATTATTATTATTACTATTTCCAATATTTTAATAATATAATAATAATTTTCAATATTTTAATAATATAATAATAATGATATAGTAACATATTATCTTAAAAAAATATTTTTGTTTATTATTTGAAAATTTATCTTTTTTGTTGAAAAATCGTTTCTTTTTTTGGTTGGAAATTAATTTTTTTCTGCTGAAAATTCAGCTGCTCCAGTTGAAAAATAATTATTTTATTTGAAATTTTATCTTTTTAGTAGAAAATTCTTTAATTTTTTGTGTTGAAAATAATTTTTTTTTTAGATGAAAATTTAACTATTCTAGCTGAAAATTAATTATTCATATATAAAATAATATATGAAATGAAAAAATAATATAATAATATAGTAATATATTATTATAAAAATAATATTATTATTTATTATTTCAAAGTTGATCTCTTTCATTAAAAATTCGCTCCTTTTTTTGGTTAGAAATTAATTTTACTTAGCTGAAAATTCAACTCTTCCAGTTACAAATTAATTATTTTGTTCGAAATTTCATCTTTTTGGTTAAAAATTTGTTCATTTTTTGGGTTGAAAATTATATTTAACTATTCTAATTGGATATTAATTATTGTTATTTTAAATAATGTAATAATATAGTAATATAGTAATACATCAATATAAAAATAATATTATTATTTATTATTTAAAAATTCATCTTTTTTGTTAAAAATACGTTTCTATTTTTGGTTTGAAATTATTATTTTTTTTTTTGATGAAAATTCAGCTATTCCAGTTAAAAATTTTTTATTTTATTTAAAATTTTATCTTTTTAGTTGAAAATTCGTTCCTTTTTTTGTTTGAAAATTATTTTTTTAGCGGAAAATTCAACTATTCCAGTTAAAAATTAATTATTATTTTAAATAATACAGTAATATATTAATATAAAAATAATATTTTTATTTATCATTTGAAAATTTATCTTCTCTGTTGAAAATTTGTTTCTTTTTTCGGTTGGAAATTAATTTTTTTAGCTGGAAATTCAGCTATCCCAGTTAAAAAATAATTATTTCATTTGAAATTCCATGTTTTTGGTTAAAAAATTCGTTCTTTTTTTGGGTTGAAAATTATTTTTTTTTACCTGAAAATTTAACTATTCCAGTTAAAAATTATTTAAATTTTTTGAAAATTCATCTTTTTGATTGAAAATTCGTTTCTTATTTCGGTTGGAAATTAATTTTTTTCTAAGCTGAAAATTTAAATCTTTTAGTTGAAAATTACTTATTTTAGTTAAAAATTGGTATTTTTTGTTTAAAAAAAATTAGTAACTGAAAATATAACTATTTCAGTTACAGATAATTCATTTTGGTTGAAAATTTATTTCTTTAGTTAAAGTTTTTACTATTTTATTGCCAATTAATCTTTTTTAATTTAAAATTTATCTTCTTGGGTAAAAGTTGCACTACTCTATTAAAATTTTTTTTACTGGTTAAAAGTTAATTCATTTGATTAAAAATTGAAACATTTTGTGGAAAATTAGTTTTTTTGTAAATTTTATTTTTTGAACAGAAAATGTAACTTTCACTTTTTGTAGAAAATTAACTTTTTCTGTTAAAAATTCGTCTTTTGATTGAAAAATTTATTATTTTAGCTAAAAATTCATCTTTTTGGTAGAAATTGGGACTTTTTTTTTTGAAAATTTGTTTTTTTAAACTAATTTTTTACAAAAAATTTAAATTTTCCATTTTTTTGTTAAAAACTGATCTTTTATAGTTAAAAAATTCACTATTTATTTGTTTGAAAATTCGTCTTTTTTGGTAAAAAAATTTTTTTATTGCAAATATCAACTATTACCATTTTTGGTGCAGGTTGAAAATTCAACTATTTGGTTACAAATTTAACTATCTTGTTAGAAATGTAATTATTCTGTTAAAAATTCACATCTTTAGTTGAAAATATAATATTTTTTTTAAATTTAATTTTTTGTTGTTGAAATATTAGATATATTTTGGTTAAAAGTTAAGCATTTTGTGTTAAAAATTCAACTGTCTGCTGAAAAATTCTTCTTTTTGGCTTTAAGATTTAAATAATTTAACAATGAAAATGCAATTTTATTTTTTTAAAGTTTAATTGTTTTCAATTGAAAATTGGACCATTTGGTGGAAAATACATCCGTTTGCTCAAAAATTAGACTATTTTGTTGAATGTTGGTCCATTTTCGTTAAACATTAATTTTCTTATGTTAACTTTAATTTTTTAATTTTTGTTTAAAAATTTAAAAAATTTGTGGAAAATGCAATTCATTTTTATTGTAGTTTATTTTTTTTTTAATTAAAATTTTGAACATTTTCTTGAAAATTTAAATATTTGGTTGGAAATGAGAAATTGGTCAGAAAAAAATTAGGGAAAAGTCAGGGAATTTTGAGAATTATTTTTCAAACTGAATTTTTTTAAACAAAATATTTTGCCAGGTAAAATATTTGGTTAATTCACAAAAAAAAATTTGTTGGCCTAATCTCATATTTCGTTGAATTAACCAAAACTTGTTTGGTTCAACCAAATTTTCATTTATATCCAAAAAATAAATTTTTTTGTTCAAAGAAAATTTTTTTCTAAAATTTTCTTTAGAGATTTTTAAATTCCACACGTTCACTGAGGCAGGAATTTAATTTGATACAATTCCGCTCCATGCGTAATCCCGTTTCCGCTGACAGGAATCGCGGCCCATGTAAACGACGTGAACCCCCAAATGGTCGCATTTTATGTCAGACGTTATAATTTATGACCCGGCACTACGGAAATATAAAGAAAATTCCACCTTGGATTTCAAGCATTTTTCGCATTTCATATTCTTTCTGTAAAGAGACCGCTTTGCAAATGACAGAAAAATATCCTTCTTTAGCAAGTACGTCACTTGAAATTATAAAATGTTTCCCTTTTCCTGAATGTGAATATTTAAATATTTTTTTTTCATTTTGCTAAACAATAAAGCCTGAACATTTGGTCAGGGAAGTGGAAAAATGCAGAAAACCAAAACTTTCGAGCGCAGCCGGTTAAGAGTTATAAAAAATCTCTGAAAAGTCAGATATTTTTTATAGTAGACATCTTAAATAATTGTTAAATTAATTTTATATTTCAATTTGAAATTTATTACTAAAATTAATTTCAATATTAATGGTGAGGCAAGTAGAAAATTGCGGAATTTTGAAAATGACGTTTTGCGGACACACTAATATTATATTCTTGTTAGTAATTTATTTTTCATGTATTACTATTTCTATTTTTTTTACAGTTGTATCTTCCTGACGTTTATATTTTTATTAAAAATTGTTAATATTGGGTTAAAAATTTGCCAAAAATCCTAAAAAGTCATCCTTTTTCGCTAAAAATTCACCTTTTTCGTTTGAATCCAAATTTTTTTTATTTTTAAAAAATGATTTTTTTGGTTGCAATATTTATCATCACATTATTTGTTGATAATTAATCTTTTTCAAATAAAAATTGACCTACTTGGTTGAAGGTTTACTTAATTTGTTAAAAAATCATTTTTTGGTGATGAGTCATCATTTTAGTTAAAAATTCATCTTTTTCGTTAAAAATTTTTTTTTTCTGCAGTTAAAAACTATTTTTTTTATTTGAACTAGTTCAGTTAAAGATTCATTATTTTAATTAAAAATTAATTTATTTTGTTTAAAATTTAAATATTTGTTAAAAACTCGTTTTTTTTGTTCAAAGTAATGCTTTCAACTGAAAATATAACTTTTCAATTTTTTCAAAAATTTATTTTATCGATTAAAAATTCTCTTGAAAATTCTTTTTTTGGTAGTAAAATAATTTTTTTTGTTTAAAATTTTCTCCTTTTTTTGTTGAAAATGCAAAAATTTTGCTGAAAAGTCATCCTTTTTGGTTGAAAATTTTGTCTTTTTGAGTTCAAAATTCTACTATTTTTATAAAAAATAAACGCTTTCAGCTAAAAATTCATATTTTGGTGTTAAAAATTTAACTGAATTCTTTTTTGGTTGAAGATTTAACGATTTTGTTGAAAATTTGCCTTTTTTGATTCAATGAAACTGTTTTTAATTTAAAATAAAAATTGCTTTCTTAAATTTAATATTACATTATTCTTAAAAATTTTATTTTTTTGTTTGACTTTCGTCTTCTTTTGTAAAAAAATAATCTTATTTTTTCAAAATCTTTTGTTTTTTGGTTAAGAATGCTTAAAAGGTCAACAATTTGAATGAATTTTTTTTTCTTTTGAACTATAAATTAAAAAATTTTGTTGAACATTCTTTTTTTTTTTGATTAAGTGTTTCAACTGAAATTTTTTTGAACTTTTTGACAATTTATCTTTTTCAGTTAAAAATTCGTTGATTTTGATAAAAAAATCATCCTATTGGTTTGAAATATCCTTTTTTTTAAACAATTTCTTAGTTGAAAATTAACTTTTTTGTGGAAAATTAATATTTTCGGGTTGAAAATTCAATTATTTTACCGAAAATTTGTCTTTTGGCTTAAAAGTTCAACAATTGGGATGAACTTTTTCTACTTTTCTTAACTAAGATAATCAACTATTTGATTAATTAAAACTTTTTTGGGTTCCAAAATTAATCATTTTGGTATAAAATTTAACTTTTTGATAGAAAATTAAACTATTTTGTTGAATTTTTTTTTATTAACTATTACATTTTTTTGTTGAGAATTTATCTTTTCGTTGAAAATTCAACTTTTTGTGTTAAAAATTCAACAGTCTTTTGAAAAATTTATTTTTTCAGACTAAAAATTAAACTATTTGTTATAAAGTTCAACTCTTTTGGGTCAAATTTCAATGCTTTTTATTAAAAATTTAAAAACTAGGTTAAAAAATCAAAGTATTTGGTTAAAAATTTAAATTTAGAGTTGTGAATGCAACTGTTTGTTTTAAAATTAATTTTTTTAAATTAAAAATTTAACTATTTAGTTGAAAATTATCTTTCTTGGTCAAAAATGAACTTTTTTATTGAAAATTTATTTGTTCTGTAGAAGGTGAACTGTTGTCTAAAACATTTAACTTTTTAGGTAAAAAATTCAACAATTTGGTTGAAAACGCAACTGTTTTTAGAAGAAGTTTAAAATTTGTTGCTTGGAAATTTGAGTATTTGCTTAAAAATGTAATGTTTTCAGGTATAAAATTCAAGTATTTTGGTAAAAAAATAAACTGTTTTGTTAAACATTCATCTATTTTGACAGAGAATTCCTTCATTATATATTTTTTGTTCAAACTAAGTAAATAAATTTTAAATTAAAAAATTTTAATTTGAAATTGTTTGTTAAAAATGGTACGAGACATAAATAGTCAGGTAAAATAAAAAAATCTTGAAATATACGGTTAAAGGCCAATTCTTACCATAAAAATTCATTTTTAAATAAAATAAGTGAGTAAACACCATCCGATCTCTGCTCTGTATGCAACATTTGGACTTAGAGTAAATTTCTCCTTGCTTTAAAGGCCCGTTATAAAAAATAGTTAAATCCTCAACCAAATGTATAAATTCTCAACAAGCAAGATTAATTTTCTACTTAAATAGACGAATTTTTAACAAAATAGGTTTGTTTTTAAACTAAAGAAGTTTAATTTTCTAAAAAATACTTGGCTTTTATAAGCCAAAAGACGATTTTTTAATAAAAAATTTTGTTTTAAACAGAAAAAAGGAATTTTAATTGAAATAATTGAGTAATCACCACCTAAACTCTTTCGAATAAGCAGAGGGAAGGGGTGGTGGAAATGCAACATCTGGACGATGAGTGAATTTCTCCTTGCTGGACAGTCCTGTTATAAAATACTTGAATTCTGAACCGAATAGATGAATTCTCAACAAACAAGATTAATTTTTTACTCGAATAGACGAATTTGCAACAAAGGAGTTATGTTTTTAAACTGAAAAAGTTAAGCGTTTTATAAAACAATTGGCTTTTATACGGTAAAAGACAATTTGTTAACAAGAAAGGTAATTTTACACAGGGAAGATAACTTTAAAATGAAATAAGTGAGTAACCACTAGCCGAGCTCTCTCAAGTGAGCTGAGTGAAGTGGTGGTGGAAACGCAACATCTGGACTGAGTAAATTTCT
>JAUELO010048225.1:0-10156 GCA_032357855.1 Amphibolips quercusostensackenii | reverse complement strand
TGCTACAAAAAAATATTAAAACTAAGGCCCTTTTAATCAAAAGGACAAGGTGAGCACACCCGGGACGAAAAGTACTAGGTGCACCAATTATTTTTGCACGCCCGGAACCAATAGTACTAGGTCCAACAACTTTATAATCAAGCCTGAAATAAAAAGTACCAGGTTCACCAACCTAATTTCATGCATAGAGATGTGTTTTAATGACGTATATTAGGAAAATACCGAGAACTTGTAAAAAATATTCATTAAGTCATTGCTATAAAAAAACATGAAAACATAGACCCTTGTACTCAAACTGACCCTGTTTGCACACCCGAAGCAAAAAGTGCTAGGTCCACCAACCTATTTTTATGCACGGTGATTTGTTTTAATTACTGATTTGAGGAAAATACTAAGAATTTGAAAAAAAAACATTTATTAAGTCGCTGATATAAATAAATATGGAATTTTAGGCCATTTTACTCAAATTGACCCTCTTAGCACGTCTGGATCAAAAACAAACTAGGTCTACCGATTTGAATTTTTGCATGGAGATATGTTTTAAGTTTTTTACACGAAAGAAAATACTAAAAACTTAACAAAAAAAAAGCTACGAGACGTTGTTATGACAAAAACATAAAAAAGGCCCTTTTACCAAAAGTTACCCTATTCATCTATTATCATGCCTAGAACAAGAAGTGCTAGGTCTATCGGCTTGATTTTTTACTAAGATATGCGTCTCAAGTCTCTAATGTTACTAAAAACACTCATCGAGGCATCGCTGTGACAAAACATAAAGAAGGCATTTTCACCAAAAGTTACCTATTAATCTATTATCATGCATAAAAGAAAAAGTAACAGGTCTATTGACTTGATATTTCACTTAGGGATGTGTCTTGAGTCTCTAATGTTACTAAAAGTACTAATCCATATTTGTGAAAAAAAAATAAAGAAGGCCTCTTCACCAAAAGTTACCCCATTAATCTACTATCATGCCTAGAAGGAGAAGTATCAGGTCTATCAACTTGATTTTTCACTCAGAGATGTGTCTTAAGTCCTTAATGTTACTAAAAATACTCATCGAGATATTGTGATAAAAAAAAATAAAGAAAGCCCTTTCACCAAAAGTTACTCTATTAATCTATTATCATGCCTAGAACAAAAAGTACTAGGTCTATCGACCTAATTTTTCATTAAAGAATGTGTTTAAAGTCTCTAATGTTATTTGAAGAACTAATCGAGATATTGTTATGAAAAAACATAAAAAAGGACCTTTTACCAAAAGTTACATCATTAATCTATTATCATGGCTAGAACAACAAGTACTAGGTCTATCAACTTGATTTTTTTACTTAAAGATGTGTCTCAAGTCTCTAATGTTACTAAAAGTACTCATCAAAACATTGTTATAAAAAAAAAATAAAAAAGGTCCTTTCATTTGAAGTTACCCTTTTAATGTATTATCATGCCTAGAACAAAAAGTGCTAGGTCCATCAACTTGATTTCTTACTTAAAGATGCGTTTTAAGTCTTTCATGCTACTCAAAAGACTTATCGAGACATTGTTATGAAAAAAACATAAAAAAGGCCTTTTTACCAAAAGTTACCCTATGAATCTATTATCATAGCTAGAACGAAAAGTACTACGTCTATCTACTTGATTTTTTGTACTTAAAGATGTGTCTCAAGTCTATAATGTAACTTGAAGTACTCATCGAGACATTGTTATGAAAAAACCTAAAAAAGGTCCTTTCATTAAAAGTTGCCCTATAAATCTATTATCATGCCTAGAACAAAAAGTAATGGGTCTATCGACTTGATTTTTTACTTATCGATGTGTCTTTAGTCTCTTATGTTACTAAAAACACTCATCGAGACATTGCTTTAAAAAAACATATATAAAAAGGCCCTTTCACCAAAACTTACCTTATTAATTTATTATCATGCCTAGAACAAAAAGTACTAGGTCTATCTACTTGATTTTTTTTTACTCAAAAATGTGTCTCAAGTCTATAATGTTACTAAAAGTACTTATCGAAACATTGTTATGAAAAAACATAAAAAAGGCCTTGTCACCAAAAGTTACCGTGTTAATCTATTATCATGACTAGAACAAAAAGTACTAAGTCTATCGACTTGATTTCTCACTTAAAGACGGGTTTTAAGTCCCTTATGTTACTAAAAACACTCATCGAGACATTGTTATAAAAAAACATAAAAAAGGCTCTTTCACCAAAAGTTACTTTATTAATCTATTATCATAGACAGAACAAAAAGTATTTGGTCTATCTACCTAATTTTTTCACTTAAAAATGTGTCTCAAGTCTATAATTTTACTAAAAGTACTCATCGAAACTTTGTTATAAAAAAACACGAAAAAGGCCTCTTCACCAAAAGTTACCCTATTAATCTATCATCGTGGCTGGAACCAGAAGTACTAGGTCTATCGGGTTGATTTTTTTCTTAGAAATATGTCTTAAGTCTCTTATGTTCTAAAAGTACTCCTCGAGACATTGTTATAAAAAAAAATAAAAAAGGTCCTTTCATTGAAAGTTACCCTATTTATCTATTTCAATGCCTAGAGCAAAAAGTAGTAGGTCTATCGATTTGATTTTTTTACTTAAATATGTGTCTTAAGTCTATAATGATACTTAAAATACTAATCGAGAAACTGTTTTAAAAAGACATAAAAAAGGCCTTTCCACCAAAAGTTACCCGATTAATCTATTATCATAGCTAAAACAAAAAGTACTAGGTCTTTTCACTTGATTTTTTTACCCAAATATGTGTCTCAAGTCTTTAATGTTACTAAAAGTACTCATGGAAACATTGTTATGAAAAAACATGAAAAAGGCCTTTTCACCAAAAGTTACCCTATTAATCTATTATCGCGGATGGAACAAAAAGTAGTAGGTCTATCGAGTTGATTTTTTTACTTAAAGATGTGTCTCAAGTCTCTTATGTACTAAAAGTACTCCTCGGGACATTGTTATGAAAAAAAAACATAAAAAGGTCCTTTCATTAAAAGTTACCCTATTTATCTATTATCATGCCTAGAGCAAAAAGTAATAGGTCTATTGATTTGATTTTTTACTTAGGGATGTGTCTTAAGTCTCTAATGTTACTAAAAATACTCATCGAGATATTGTTATAAAAAAAAAAATAAAAAAGCCCTTTCACCAAAAGTTACTCTATTAATCTATAATCATGCCTAGAACAAAAAGTACTAAGTCTATCGACCTAATTTTTCATTTAGGGATGTGTTTTAAGTCTCTAATGTTATTTAAAGAACTAATCGAGATATTGTTATGAAAAAACATAAAAAAGGACTTTTCGCGAAAAGTTACACCATCAATCTATTATCATGGCTAGAACAACAAGTACTAGGTCTATAAACTTGATTTTTTTACTTCAAGATGTGTCTCAAGTCTGTTATGTTCTAAAAGTACTCATCGAGATATTGTTATTAGAAAAACATAAAGAAGGCTTCTTCAACAAAAGTTACCGTATTAATTTATTATCATGCTTAGAACAAAAAGTTCGAGGTCTATCGGCTTGATTTTTTCCTTAGGGATGTGTCTTAAGTCTCTAATGTTACTAAAAGTACCCATTGAGATAATGTTATAAAAAAACATAAAGAAGGCCTTTTCGACAAAAGTTACCCTATTAATCTATTGCCGTGGCTGGAACAAAAAGTACTAGGTCTATCCACTTCATTTTTTTACTTAGAGATGTGTCTCAAGTCTCTAATGTTACTTAAAGTACTCATCAAAACATTGTTATAAAAAAACATTAAAAAGGTCCTTTTATTTGAAGTTACCCTTTTAATGTATTATCATGCCTAGAACAAAAAGTACTAGGTCTATCGACTTGATTTCTTACTTAAAGATGCGTTTTAAGTCTTTTATGCTACTCAAAAGACTCATCGAGACATTGTTATGAAAAAAACATAAAAAAGGCCTTTTTACCAAAAGTTACCCTATAAATCTATTATCATAGCTAGAACGAAAAGTACTAGGTCTATCTACTTGATTTTTTGTACTTAAAGATGTGTTTCAAGTCTATAATGTCACTAAAAGTACTCATCGAGACATTGTTATGAAAAAAGATGAAAAAGGCCTTTTCACTAAAAGTTACCCTCATAATCTATTATCGTGGCTAAAACAAAAATTACTAGGCCTATCGACTTAATTTTTTTCCTTAGAGATGTGTCTTAAGTCTCTAATGTTACTGAAAGTACTCATCGAGACATTGTTATGAAAAAACTTAAAAAAAGCCCTTTCATTAAAAGTTACCCTATAAATCTATTATCATGCCTAGAACAAAAAGTAATGGGTCTATCGACTTGATTTTTTACTTAGCGATGTGTCTTTAGTCTCTTATGTTACTAAAAACACTCATCGAGACATTGCTTTAAAAAAACATATATAAAAAGGCCCTTTCACCAAAACTTACCTTATTAATTTATTATCATGCCTAGAACAAAAAGTACTAGGTCTATCTACTTGATTTTTTTTTACTCAAAAATGTGTCTCAAGTCTATAATGTTACTAAAAGTACTTATCGAAACATTGTTATGAAAAAACATAAAAAAGGCCTTGTCACCAAAAGTTACCGTGTTAATCTATTATCATGACTAGAACAAAAAGTACTAAGTCTATCGACTTGATTTCTCACTTAAAGACGGGTTTTAAGTCCCTTATGTTACTAAAAACACTCATCGAGACATTGTTATAAAAAAACATAAAAAAGGCTCTTTCACCAAAAGTTACTTTATTAATCTATTATCATAGACAGAACAAAAAGTATTTGGTCTATCTACCTAATTTTTTCACTTAAAAATGTGTCTCAAGTCTATAATTTTACTAAAAGTACTCATCGAAACTTTGTTATAAAAAAACACGAAAAAGGCCTCTTCACCAAAAGTTACCCTATTAATCTATCATCGTGGCTGGAACCAGAAGTACTAGGTCTATCGGGTTGATTTTTTTCTTAGAAATATGTCTTAAGTCTCTTATGTTCTAAAAGTACTCCTCGAGACATTGTTATAAAAAAAAATAAAAAAGGTCCTTTCATTGAAAGTTACCCTATTTATCTATTTCAATGCCTAGAGCAAAAAGTAGTAGGTCTATCGATTTGATTTTTTTACTTAAATATGTGTCTTAAGTCTATAATGATACTTAAAATACTAATCGAGAAACTGTTTTAAAAAGACATAAAAAAGGCCTTTCCACCAAAAGTTACCCGATTAATCTATTATCATAGCTAAAACAAAAAGTACTAGGTCTTTTCACTTGATTTTTTTACCCAAATATGTGTCTCAAGTCTTTAATGTTACTAAAAGTACTCATGGAAACATTGTTATGAAAAAACATGAAAAAGGCCTTTTCACCAAAAGTTACCCTATTAATCTATTATCGCGGATGGAACAAAAAGTAGTAGGTCTATCGAGTTGATTTTTTTACTTAAAGATGTGTCTCAAGTCTCTTATGTACTAAAAGTACTCCTCGGGACATTGTTATGAAAAAAAAACATAAAAAGGTCCTTTCATTAAAAGTTACCCTATTTATCTATTATCATGCCTAGAGCAAAAAGTAATAGGTCTATTGATTTGATTTTTTACTTAGGGATGTGTCTTAAGTCTCTAATGTTACTTAAAACGCTGACGAGACATTGCTTCAAAAAAACATATAAAGAGGCCCTTTTACCAAAAGTTACCCTATTAATCTATTATCATGCCTAGAACAAAAAGTACTAGGTCTATCGACTTAATTTTTTACTTAGATATGTGTCTGAAGTCTCTAATGTTACTAAAAAGACTCATCGATACCGTGTTATGAAAAAAAATAAAAAAGGCACTTCTAGTAAAAGTGACTACAAAAATTGCGTTGTATAAAAAAATTTGTTTCTCATAAAATTTGCCGCGCGAGTACGACATATGGTTAGATCCAGTGCAAACATTCTTGGCCTGATTAAATCATTTTCTGACGACATGTTTCATCGACTTTTGATCTCTTTATAAAAATATTTGTTTTTCGTGCGCATATATCGAGCCTACGAATTCTGATTGAAATATTCACTGTATTATAAAAAATAATTATTTTTACACTGATAAGAACATACAGCTGTGTAAACAGAATTCGATTATATAAAAAGAAACCTTGACTCATTCTTCTCAGCATACGAATTTTTTCAATTTAGTAGAAAATGGTGAAACTTTACTTGAGTCTTTTAATTGCGTTTGCTGTTTTTGCTGAAGTGATTTGGGCTTTATCAGATGATAATACAAGTAAGTGATAAAAATAAGGAATGATTGCCCTAGAGATGCCTACGTGGCCGTGCGGTAAACCATAAGCGAAAATGTTTATTTTGAATTCTGAAAGAAGGATTTTTAACAAAAAAGTTAAATTTACAAGCTGAAAAGGATAAGTTTTTTGACAAGAGCGATAAGTTTCAAACAAAAAAAGGATTTTCAATTAAATATTATAGTTTTTAACAAGAGGGGAATAATAATAAAAAATGTGTTCTCCTATATTTCCAGTCTTAACTTAGAATTTCATTTATACCGGGTGACTTTCCATCTTTCATTTTTCCTAATACCTTAATTATTTCTACCTTAATTATGTCGTCTTTTTTATCCCTTTCCCTACCATATTTTTCTCCTTTTCTAGCTTTGTCCTCTACTGCTTCTAGCAAATGCATAAAATATATTTTTTCACTCTACTATCTCAATATCCTAGTTTACTTTTTTTCTTTCTCTCTTTTTTGTACCTTCTAAACTACTTTTTCCGTTTTAGCATTCTCCACCTCTCCACCAAACCTTTTATTTTCCTCCTTCTTTATTTGAACACTTAGCTCAGTATACTCCTTTTTTGTCATATACTCTTCTTCAATACTTTGCTTTTTTCCCCATTTTCTGAATTTCTTTTTGACTTCCTTCTTGGAAATGAATCCTTTATTGATTTTTGAAACAAATTTAGCCTATTATTTAAAAAAATGGCCAAGCTTATAATTTGTTTATAAAAACTGTATAAATAATTAATAAAGCTTGGAAATTTGCAGAGCATCATAGGAAAAAGTCATCGAAAAGATATTCTTAGTTGATTCTGTAAAAATTAAGCCTACATTCAGTAAATAATTAATTAATTAGTTTACAATATAAAAATCACTATATTTTTACAATTTCATTAAAAATCGAACGACCACTTGCAGATTCTGATATGACCGACATGTTCCATCTCATTAACCTTAAATGTTACTTATTAATTATAAATTGTTACTAAATGTTATAATAACTATTCGATTTTGCTTGTCAAAAAATATGTTTGTCACAAAATTGTAAAGAATTAAAACATTTATATATAATTTTAAAAATGTAATTCAGATACTCATTTTAAAACAGCATAAACATCTTAGAAACTTGCATAATTGTAATAGAAATATGTTAAATATAAATAAACTTTTATTGTATGAATTAAAGACAATATTTAATTACATAACTTTAAAATAAATTATCAATTTATTTTACTTAACAGAAAAAAATTAAAATTGAATCTTTTTGTAATTAAATAATGTAAAAAAATTAATAAGTCAATATTCAATCATTTCACGACATGAAAAACATTAAAAAATTATTTTCATTGAAACATTCGAATAATTTGTACTTTATATATATTTTTTGATTTTAACTTTCATTAATAAATATCTCATTTATTAATGAGCTTTTTAAATGATTCCAGAATATTAAAGTTTTCATATAATAAATTAATTAATTAAAATAAAATTAAAATGATTTCATTGACAAATTTAAATAATTTTTGATTTATGAATTTTATAAAAATTTAAACTTGCATTCATAAAAATTTAAATTATTAATAACCTCTCATACTTATTTTAGAAAAAAATTAAAACATATGTCCATACAATTTAAAAAATTAAATTCACGTAATCATTTCACAACTTCGCAAAAATTTGAAAACATCATATAATTTTAATAAAATATTCAATTACATTACTGTAAAGTAAATAATAAATTTATGTTACTTAATAAAAAACAATTGAAACTCAATCTTTTTGTAATTTAATATTAAAAAAATGAATTAGCTAATAATTAAATAATCAGATCAAAACATAAAAAGCAATAAATAACTATCTCCATTAAAGCATTTAAATAATGCTTACCTCATACATAGTTTTTTGAAAATTTAATGAATTTGATAAATAATCAATTTATGTTACATAATAAAGAAAAGTCAAAATTAAATATTTATGTAATTTGATACTATGAAAAAAATAATTTAGTCAATTATCAATTAATCAGTTCACAACATAAAAAGCCTTGAACAAATATTTTCATTGAAACATTCAAATAATTTTTACTTTATATTTTTTTAACTTATATTATATCTGAAAATTTTAATTATTATTAATCTTTTTTAATGTTTTTAAAAAAAAATTAAAGCATATGTACATATAATTTTAAAAATTGAATTTAGATACTCATTTCATGATAGAAAAAACATTTTAAAACATTATATAATTGTAATAGAGGTACTTCAAATAAAAAATAAACTTTTATCATACTATTAATAGCCAATATTCAATTACAGTATCTTAAAGTAAATAATTAATTTATTTTCAGCATAAAAAGCATTAAAAAATTATTTCCATTTAAATATTCAAATAATTTTTACATTATAATTATTTCTTGAATCAAAATTGCTATTTGATACATTTAATTTATAAATGACCTTTAAAAATCATTCCAGAAAAAATTAAAATACATGTATGTATTAAGTTATAATTTCGCAACATAAAAATCAATAAAAAGTTATTTTAATTGGAACATTCGAATAATCTTACATTATATTTTTCTGAAAGTTTAAATTATCAATAACTTTTAAAACAAATTTCATAGAGGAGTAAAATATATGTAGTACATTTAATTTTTAACGCCAAATATAGATACTTATTTCACAACATCACAAAAATTCACAAAAATTATATAATTGGAATAAAGGAATTTTGAACGAGAACAATCTTTTATTGTACAAATTATAGCTAATATTTAATTGCATAACCTTCAAGTTAATAACCAGTTTATGTACCTAATTAAAAAAATTAAAATTCACTTTGTATGTAATTTATTATTGTAAAAAAAATAAATCAAATAATAATTAATTGATCTATTTGCAACATGAAAGGCTGAAAGACTGAACTATAATTTTCATTCAAACATTCAAATAATTTTCACTTTGCATTTTTTTTAAATTTTTGCTTTCATTTCTGAAAATTTGATTTATAAGTAACGTTTCATACTAATTCTGAAAAAAATTAAAACCTATTCATATATAATTTTGAAAATTCAATTCAGAGACTTATTTCACAACATCAAAAACATTCACAAAAATTACGTTCTGGGGTACTGGGATTGAAGGAAGAATGGTTGGCTATGCTTGGTGGGATCATCAAATCTAGTACAAAGAGGATTCTCAGAGAATGTGGTGTAGAAGAAACGGTGTTTGACAAAAGTGAAAGAAATTTGTTAAGATGGCTTGGGCATGCTCGAAGAAAAAAATTCAATACAGAGACTCATTTCACAACTAAATAAAATTGACAAAAATTACGTACTGGGGCACTGGGATAGTAGGATGAATGGTTGGGTATGCTTGGTGGGATGATAAAATCTAGTAAGAAGAGGATTCTTAAAGAATTTGGTATAGAAAAAAAAACACTCTTTAACAAGAGTAAAAGAAATTTGTTAAGATGGCTTGTGCATGTTGGGAGATAAAAATTAAATTTAGAGACTCATTCAAAAACATCAAAAATATTGACAAAAATTACGTACTAGGGTACTGGGGATGTAGGAAGAATGGTTGGGTATGCTTGGTGGGATGATTAAATTTAGTGAAAAGAGGATTTTCAAAGAATGTTGTGTAGAAGAAACACTGTTTGATAAGAAATTTAATGCTTTCACGATGATTCATTATAATAAAGGAGTTACTTCGGGTTACAATCGTGTGAAAAACTAAAAATCTTGCCGACGTTTCGTGAACGTTGCAGTTCACTTCTTCAGGACTAACCTGAAACTGAAGTTCCAAGTTATGTTGTTCTTGTATACATGCTCTCTACGATGCCTGTGATTGGCAGGAGCACCCCACTGTGGAGGCTGGTTGAGC
>JAUELO010048218.1:0-10156 GCA_032357855.1 Amphibolips quercusostensackenii | reverse complement strand
AACGCCACCTCAAGGTAGGCCTAGTGGCGCCATCTCTTGGTCAGGCCGGAAACTTATCAATCCACCCTCGTATTTTGTATTTTTCAATTCAATGTAAAGAGAACAAATTAAAGACTTTAAAGTATTTCAATAGATTTTCAAAAATGTCAAAACAGAATCAGAAAAATTTAAAAGCATTTTTTTTTAATTTTTGAAATTTTAAGAAAAATTTAAATAATTTCAAAAGCTATTTAGGAGTTTTAAGTATTTTGATAATGATAATAAAGCGAATTTAAAATTTAAGGAAAATTATAAAAATTAAAAAAAATGCTCATTTTAGAAGATTTCCAAAGGATTTCTGAAGCTTTTCCAGAAGTTAGAAAAGGCTTCAAGAAGATAAAAAAACTTTTCTTAAGGCTCCTGAGAATTTTTTGTTATTTTGAAAAATTAATTTAAAAAAAATTAAGATTTATAATATCAAAAAATAATTCTAAAAATGTTGAATTAAATTTGGAAAATTCAAGGGAGATTCTATAATTTGAAATTGTCCTCTTACTTTTAGGAATAGTGTTAGTCAGTTTAAAATATATTTATTTTTAAAACGTCTAAAACTCCTACATATCATTTTAATTGACTTAAATTTTTTCAAAAATTTTTCAAAATCCTGTAAAATGAACAAAATCATTGTAAATTTGAAAGAATATTTTTATATTATAATAATATAATTATAATAAAATAAAATAAAAACTTTTTAAGAATTTTAAGATGTTTCAGGAAAATAAAAAAAATGTCCTAAGATTCCTTGGAGTATTTAAACTGATTCTTTTATTCTGTAAAAATTAATTAAAAAAAAATTTAAAAATATATTTAAACATTTCAAATGCATAAATTTAACTTGGCAAAAAAAAATCTGGAAGAATTGAAGGCATTTTTTTTATCTTTCAAAATTTTTAGACATTTTTCGAAAATATTCAAATAATTTCAAAAGATATTCAGACGATTCAAGAGTTTTTGAAAAGATTAAAAAAGAATTCTTAATTTAAAAAGATTTACAAAAATTAGAAACAAAATTTAAATTTTGGAAGATTTCAAAAAAATCATCTAAGTTTTTTTTAAAGTTTGAAAGGCTTCAAGAAAATAAAAAACTTTTTTTGAGATTACAGGGAAAACTTTTGATGCTTTTTCATTTTGAAAAATTAATTTAAAATAAATTTTTTTTAAAGCTTTCAACACATATAAAAAGGTTTTTACAAATGTCGAAAAAATTTGAAAGATTTAAGACAAGCTTTTCTCATTCCTAAAAATTTTTCAAAATTTTAGAAATAATTTGCATTAGTCTGAAATATATTTATTTTAAAAACTTCGGACAGTTCTGTACATCTTTTAAACTAAATCAAAATTTCCTTAAAATTTTTCATAATCCTATACAATAAAAAATTACACTTTTACCCAAAAGATTGTTAGCTACCAAAAATAACGAATTTTTGATCAAAAAATATAATTTTTTAACAAAAAATTAAATAGTTACATTTTGAATTAAAAAAAATATGTTAAATCAAAAAGATACATTTTTTATAATAGAAGATTTAACCAGATTAGTTGAATTTTGAATTGAAAAAATCAATTTTCAAATAAGAAAATTTCACAAAATAGTTAAGGTTTTAACTGGAATAGTTAAATTTTCAGTAAACAAAGTTAACAAAATAATTAGTTAAAGTAATAGAAAGATACTTTTACAAGAAAAAATGCTTTTTGTTTGAATTTACATTGCCACTTTTTGAAAAATTGAACAAGCTCTGCAAAAATTGAATAATTTCAAAAAATTTTCAAATTTTTAAAAAGTGCACGTAGATTTTTGGAGATTTCTGAAAAAAACATTATTAGAATTTTAAAAAGTTTCAAGAGAATGAGAATATTTCTTGAAATTCCTGGGCAAATTTGATCTGATTTTTATTTTCAAAAAATATACAACGGGAAATTGACGAAGATTTCAAAACATTTTGAATTATTTCCTAAAATTTTATAAAATAAAATAGACGATCTTGAAGAAAAAATGTTCATTTAGTAAAATTACAAAGCTTTATAAAAAATCAGATCAGGTTTAAAAGACATGTAAAAGTTTTCAAAAGATTTAGAATTAATTGAAAATTTAAAAACATTTAAGAGAAGTTGAAAAAAGCGTACTTTTTTAAAAATTTAAAGATAAAAAGGTTTTGCAAAATCCCAAAAACAAAAAATCTTCAAAAATTCCTACGAAAACTTGCACTGACTTCTCATTCAAAAAAATAAATATTTAGTAATAATTGACAAAGATTTAAATAAATTCTATATAATTTCCTAAAATTTTAAGAAAGAACTGCGACGATTTCACAGCAAAATTTCTCAGTTAGCTAGATTACAAAGTTTTATAAAAATTTCGACTAATTTTTAGAGACTTTCAGAAGTTTCAAAAAGTTTTAAAATTAATTTTAAAGTTAAAAACTTTTAAAAATACTTTTGAAAAATATACATGTTTGAATTGTTGCAAATTATTATTTTTAAGCTTTTTAAAGATTTTAAAAAAATTCACGACCATACATTTTTTTCAATTTGTGGGTAAATTTAAACTGATTTTTTATTTGGAAAAGTTAAATTTAAGGAATTATTTTTAATATTCAAAAAGATTTTAAACGATTTTTAAAATTGTCATAACAGAATCTGGACGATTTGAAGACGTTTTTTTATTTTTCGGGGTTTGAAGAGAATTTTTAGTAAAATTAAAATAATTTTAAAAGACATTTTTAAAGATTTGAGATAAAATTTTAATGCTTTTTAAGAAGCTTAAAAGGCTTTTGAAAAAGAATTTTTTTTTTAAATTCCTAGGATTTGTTTTTTATTCCCATGAATTAATTTTTAAACCAGAATATAAAAAAGTTTAAAAACATTTTAACATGTTTAACCCTGAAGAGAAATTCTGTACAAAAAAACACAAATTTTTAATTTTGTAGATGAATTATCAAGAAAATAGCTTAATTTTCAGCCAAAAAGATTAAATGTGTATAAAGAGATACAGTTTTGACAAAAAATGAAATAGTTGAATTTTCAGTTACCAAAATTAATGTTTGATGAAAAAACTAACTTATGATTAAAGAAATGAGTTTTTCATCAAATTTAAAAATTTTAAAGGAATTTTCAACATAACACAGACCAAAGAAGATAAATATTATACCAAACATAGAACAGTTAGATTTTTCATTCAAAAAATTCATTACAAAAAAAATTTTGAAAAAATAGTTCAATTTTTAATACAAAGAAATTTAGTTTTAACTAAAATAATAAATCTTCTACCAGCAAAAATAAATTTTTGACTCAAAAGATGAATTTTCTACCAAAAAACAAAAGTTTTTAACAAAGTAGTTAAATTTTTAGTTAAAAAAATTATTTTTAAATCAAAGAAATGAATTTTCAACCGAAAATATTAATTTTTTACCTTAGAAGATTAATTTGAAAAAATACATGAATTATCAAACAAATTTTTAATTTTAAGGAATCTTTAACCTAATAGTTTATATTTTTACACAAAAAATGAATTATTAACCAATTAGGTGAATCACAATAAAAAAATTTTCAAACAAATAGCTAAATTTTCATCTAGGAAAAATAGATGCTAAACCAAATATGGCATAGGTAAATTTTCTGTCAAATAAATTAATTTAGAACAACAAGCAATATTTAATAAAATAGTTCATCTTTTAATGAAAGAAAAAGTTATGCAGTTTTAACTAAAATGATGAATCTGCAACCAGAAAAATAAATTTTTAACTCAATATTATAATTCTGAACCTGAAAGATAAATTTTCTACCAAAAAGGACAAATTTAAAAAAAAAAGTGAAATTCCTAACCAAACAGATAAATTTTTAACGAAAAAAATTTATTTTCTTCTAAAAAAGGTAAATCTTCGACAAAAAACTGTAATATTCAAATTCAAAGTAAAAAAAATTAACTTTTATCAAAGAAATGAATTTTCAATTGAAAATATTAATTTTTTACCAGAAAAATTGAATTTTACAGAAAATAATGAATCTTAGGCAAAAAAAAATTTGACACAATAGCTTAACTCAAAAGATGAACTTTTCACCAAAGAAGACACATCTTCAACAAAATAGATAAATTTTTAAGGGAAGAAATTAAGTTTGTAATAAAATGATGAATCTTCAATCAGGAAAATAATTTTCTAATCCAAGTGATTAATTTTCTACTAAAAACTATAAATTTACGACAAAGTAGATGTATTTTCATCAAAATAATAAAATTTTCAACCAAAAAGATTAAATATCTACAGAAAAGATAAATTTTTGACAAGAAGTAAAATTAATTTTTGATTAAAAAATCTAAGCTAAACCCAAAGAAATAAAGTTTTAACCAAAGATCTAAAATTTTAACAAAAAAGAAAAGAATCATCTTTAACAAAATACATGAATTTTCAACTGAATTTTGAATTTTAAAAGGAATTTTCAATCTATTATTCAATTTTTTCACCAAATAAACGTATTTTCAAACAATGAAGTAAATAAGTCACTTAGAAAATTTATATTCCACAAAAAAAGACAAAATTTCAACAAAATACACAAATTTTAAACCAAATAGCTATATTTTCAACCGTATATGATAAATTTTATACCATACATAAAATAGTGGAAATATCCAGTGAAAAAAATTATTTTGCAACAAAAAACAATTTTTTAACAGAATATTTAAATTTTGAACGACAACAAAATTGTTTTTAACTAAAATAATGAATCGCAACCAAAGAAATCTGCTCGCTGCAGCCATCTTTTTGGTTTAAAATTGGTCTTTTTTTAATTTGTGTTTTTGTTTTAAAAATTTTTTAAAAAATAATATATTTATTTTGCGCCACGTGCTCGACCATTACACATTCCCCACATTTTTGCATAAGACTTTTAAAATTGAAGGTCAAAGCATCAAGAGCCAAAATTTAGTGATTGTGAATTCTCTTTTGTGAAAGCTCCTTTGGCTTCAAAGAGCACATGATCCTCATGTGTCTCGTAAGAAAAAAGGGTAGAAGCAAATTTTTAGATCTCATTTAAAAACAGTTGTGTTATTAACATTATATTGTACCTTGTGTCTTGAAAAAGAATTAATTTCATTATTTGTAATCTCATTTTTCATGAATAAAACAAAAAGTACGCGTCTTATCAAAAAACGATTAATAATAGATTTGTAGCTTTTTCCTGGGTAAACAGCTCTTGTGTATTATTTTTTGTAGCTTATGTCCTTGGTGAAGAAATTAAATTTTTTAATTGTGCAATGTAGTTTTTTAAGAATGAAACAAAAACTACACGTCAAATCAAAAATTGAATAAACCTGATTTTGTAGATGTTCTTGGGCCCACGATTTTTGCTCATTTATCTTTTTTTGCATATTGCATAGTTTGACCTCAAAATAGAATTTTTGGTTTTTCACTATTTTTTTGCGATTAAAATACGTATTTTCAATTTTTTCAAAGAATTGGAAAAAATTTCATGATTCTCTGTAAGGCTGTTAAATTTAAATTTTTTTATTTTTTTGACATTTTGCATATCGTGCATGGTTTGAACAAAAATGTTCAGTTTCGTTTGTTTTTTTTTTAAATTTTGAAAATGCTATAACAATAATAATTTTTTTAAAACAAAAAACTTTTTCTGTCTGTCTATATGTCTGTATGACTCAGGGGGTCTCATAACGTAGAGATTTCATAAAAAACAGACGAAGTCACATTTTACATAAAACCAATACCTTCTCAATAGGATAGAGATGTAAAAAATAAATTAAAAAAAACAACTAAAAAGACGAATTAAAAATTCGTCCTTGAGTGCCAAAATTGATATGGTCATTTAGATTTTCTAGATAGTGTTATGCACCATCCACAATTCTTTCTTAATAGTTATGTAGACCATCATTTCATAGTCTATTTGAATATCCACAAGTGATATTGACTTACTATCAAAATAGTAAAATCGACACTCTAGGATGTCAATTAAATGTAGCTCCGTCACGACCAATAATCCCGACTTGGGCATGTAAACGTAGTGCGCTTGTGCTAGGACGCTTGAGAGGAACACGATGCGACAACTTGTTACTATGACAACAATGAGTTGCGCCGTGTTCTCTTACGCACACCTAGCGCAAGCGCAGTACCTCTGTACGACAAAGCTAGGGGTCCCTGGCCATGACATCAACCGAGCTCTGAGCGAACAAGCCCGACAACCGAAATGCATTTTTGGAGCGACTAACGTTCGGCGTCACGTTCGACGTGTTACACAACATTTTTAATCAGTTTAAACCATTTCCAACGTTCGATTTTTCTCGATTTTCACTTTCTTTTTCTTTTCTCACTTATCTTTTCGATTCGATACTTCCTAGGTATTATTGACAAAGGCGTCACTCACCAATCAGTGTGCGTATTCTTAACCACGCTCTTTAAGCCTCCATGCATTTGCTTGTCACCAAGTTTTGGTGGCTTTGGATACGACGTTTCACTACACGTCCGCTTATGGATCCACATTTGCCCACAATACAGACAAGTCTATGGTCAATAATCCCGACCGGAAATCTATATTATTTTTAGATGTTTTCTAGACTCAGTTTCAGTAGCAAAAGTCCAGGACAATTTTATTGCGGTCGCCTTAACTAGAATTTGTCTAGAGTTTATCTAGTTGTGTATAGAAAGTTTTAACTGCGACCATTTTTGACTCTAGCATTCGTCTAGTATTATCTAGAAAGGGGTCCATTCTAGGTAGCGCGCTTCTTGACAATCTTATCTAGAAATCTTCTGGATTTCCGGTAGGGATGAGGCGAACACAAACGCTTCATGAATGCGGGCGTCTCATCGTTGACGGCAGACTTGTCTGTGTTGAGGGAAAATGTAGCGCCATCAGCAGACGCGTTGATATAGTCCACTAGGTCCCATAATTGAGAAATATTGAAAAACAATTTCCCACAAATGATTCACTACTCGTGTGTACTCAAATAAACCCAAGCCGGGAAAACTTTTCAGGCTAAATTGATTTTTAATGGCCTTCTGACGAGCTCGCTTTTCCCATGAGTCACAATATCTCGGACGACATGAAAGAGAGTCGTAAACCGAAGCCAGCACAGCTGCCGATAAAAAAATTTTCTATCACGTGCCAGCCTCGTGTTTGACAACAAGCCAGGCGTGCTTGCTTCTTATATGCCTTCTCTTTCTCTCTCTCTCTTCTGATTTTTTTTCTTTTCTCCTACAGAAAGCGGCTAGTGACGGCCAGCCTTAAAAAATTTGTCACATAGGCAATTGCCTACAAATGATAGCGTCTGTGGCCGGGAGCTGAGAGCAAGTTAGCCTGAATTTTGATTTTAATTTCTTTAATCATATGTCGTCTTGCTTCGAATTTTAACTTTGTATTCTCGTTCCATAATTTTCATACTCGTATTACTTTCCTTTACTCGGATTAGTTCTACTTTTATTATCATCTTATTTCACATTAAATTTTGATTTCTACCTTAGGCTTTATTTAAATCTTACATATTTGTATTTTCCTACTAGCGCTTTAATTCTACTTTATATTTAGTCCTTAGAATTGTATTATCTTTTCCGCTGAAATTCAATCGTTGAATTTTCATATATAATTCCTCATATCATTTTTTTCTGTCATTCTATATTCAAGTTAACTTTTAAAAATTCGTAACCGCGACTTACGTGAAGGAGCTGTGCAAGCGACGCGCCCGACTTTTTGAAAGAAAAGGGAAAAGAAGGCGGCAGCAATGCCCCTCCACCAGCGATGCGACTGCGCAAGAGCTCCGGATCAGCGTCGGCCGGCAAGCTCACCATAAATACCGGTGTGCTCGACCGTTTCAGCACACTTGCTCCGATCCTTGAACAGGACTCACCATCCTTCGATCGTCACCGGTACTTGTACAATTTTTTTCTGAGCTAAGTGTGAAGTTACATTTACATCAATTGCAGTATTTTCCTTTTGCCATCCTTTCCTCTTCCTTTGTACCACTAGAGGGCGGTACGCTTATCGCAGCTACGCAAACCTCTCTCTTTTCCTTTTCTTTCTCTTCTTCTGAGGTGCAGCTCTGCTAACTTATCTCTTTCTCTTTCTTCTGAGGCCGGTACGCTCGCAGCAGCTCTGCAAGCCTCTCTCTCTTCTTTTTTCTCTTTTTCTAAGGCCGGTACGCTTAGTGCAGCTCCGCTAACCTCTCTCTTTCTCTTCCTTCCGAGGCCTGCATGCTCGCAGTAGCTCCGCAAGCCTCTTTTATATTTTCTATCTTTCTCTTCCTTTCGAAGCCGGTACGCTTACAGCAGCCCCGCAAGCCTCCCTCTCTCTCTGCCTTCCGAGGCCGGTACGTCACAGCAGCTCCGCAAGCCTCCCTTTTTTTCTCTATCTCTTTATACCTTCTTCTTTACTTATCTAACTCTCCTACCTTTCCTGACTATCCTATTTCGGGGAGGGTTCAGAAACGTTCCCGTCTTGGCAAGAAAACCCGGCGCCGTTTAGCCGCCATCCGGGACCACTTTTTCCCCAACGTAGAAGACTGGCGCCCTCAATGAGACGGCTCGACCTGTTTCTTCAACGAAACAACACCAGCTTGCCAGTACGCGTTCCACTTCCCTTTGCTCGGCCTGAGCAAACAAACTCCACATCTCGGCGGAACACAGAGCCACGGTTATCTGAAACCGGCTCACACACCGACCCAGCATTACAAGCGATGGCTCCTTCCGGAACCGGCTTGCAGCAAGCTACTAGCTCTGTCCAGCAAACTCTCATCTCTAAACCCCGGCGGAGCACCAAACTACGGTTCCTCTGGAACCGGCTCACACACCAGGCCTCATCATCAGCGACGGTTCCTCCAAGAACCGGCTTGCAGCAAGCTACTAGTTTCACTCCACAAACTTATACCTCACCGCAACAGGTACCTCATGACACCTATCTTAACACCCTTAGATCTAGCCGGAACTTGTGAGATTTATAATACGCATTTATATTATTTTACAAACTTTCTAGTATTAGGAATGTTTCAATTCAGTGCAGTGACGCCGTTTCCTTAGCCTCTCGTGCTTAACGTAATACGTTGTTAAAGTTTTTGTGCTTGAAGGATTTTGTATTTATTTTTATGTTCTTTAGGTTTCATTTATCAATCTGGACTTCCGTCTATTGCCTCTTTCACTCTAATGAACATATATGTAGCTAGGAGAAGGACTAAAGATAATAAAATTGATCCTCTAATATGATTAGGTTGATACTTCGAGATAATCAACCTAAAATTTCTAGGATAATCAAGTGTGAACATAAGAATCGTTAAATTTACACTTTGGGATAGTAAGGCTAGCCGTAAAATTTTGACACTTTACGAATGGTACGCTACACCATCTATGGGGCTGTCCTATAATTAAAGCCAGGCTGTGGACACACAATGCTTTCTAAATGAAGGATCAGAGACACTATCTAACTTATACTCTGATCCCTAAGATAAGATAATCGATGACGCCACATCACTTCCAGATAGCTTAGTACATAATTAACTCCAGATAATCAACTTAGAAAAGTAAGTGAGATAAAGAAAGCAATAAAAAACAAACAGAAAACTATAAATAAATATTAGAATACTTATTTATGTATTTCTATTTGCTTTTTCATTACTTTTTTTATGAAAGTGTTCATGAAGTGTCAGGACATTTTCTTTTCACTAGTGTCATGAAGTGTTCAGGAAGTGTCACAGCCGAGGGATATTTCACTCAGGATTCAAACAAAATCGTTTGAACAAAATCAACGAAATTGCACGAATCTCAACGATCTTCATGAATTCTGATATTGACCGACCGGCATCCTTTTTTCGGAATCAGGAGCTCCAAACGTTGTACGTCACAGCGTTGCAGTGACTGCGAAGCGAGAAGTCGTGCAATGCGGCGGCAAAAAACAACAAAATTTTTGGTGTGTGTTGAATCCTAATGATTCCCTGCGGAATACTCACAAATTGCGATCTGATTTCTAAAGGAATACCCGTGAATTTTCGAGTGATATGCCCCTCGGTCAAAGCCTAAGCCGGTGATCACCGGCAGCAACAACCAACATGGCATTTCGCGTGTTGCTAGTGGCTAGGGGCTTGCGGGGCGTGGGCAGGAGAAGCAACACTGCGCCATCTAGCGTATACTCC